>CM055732.1:16783841-16969407 GCA_029465975.1 Dallia pectoralis
CACATCTGTTTCACCGTCTGGGGGTTAAAGGGGAGACTGCAGTTTAGACAGGTCACATTCATAAGCTCATGTAGCTCTACTGTAGTTAGTGGTGTCTGGTGTGGTTCAGAAAGGTGCATGTGCTACAAAATAAGAAGGGAAAAACAACAGCAACACTCATGCATAGCGAATAGGGCACGAACAAACTCCACTTTTTAAAATTTGTAGACTAAATCCCTATATAAATCAGGTGGGGTTTTTCACAGAAACTGTAACAGTGAGGAGTCCGCCTCACAGTGAGTTCCTGGGTCCCTGTGGACGCTTGTAGTGGAGCTAGGAGTTAGCTCCAGATAAGGGCCTATTAATAACAGACTGCAACCTGCCTGCCTGCCTGCCTCCACACTGTAGCCATTATGCAGAGCAGGGCAAGGGCAGCTTCTTTTATGAAAGATGTTATTTGACCTGGATTCTGGTGCTATTTAAAAAAATATACAATTAATAATCATAGTCTGAATAAACTTGCCTTCCTCGCAGAACATCTAGAACAGTACCATAATTACGATAAAGATTTGCAATCTGGCACTACCGGTAGGCTGGAGTAAAATCTTAATGGTAGTATTTTTGAGATTTTTCAACTAATTTGAGATGGTTGGCATAGTGCAGGTAACTCAATCCCATTCCTGGAGATCCACCATATTCAGAAGGAGCTACATTCCAGTCTGGTTTCTCTCCAACCATATTCATTCATCTACATATTACAAATCCGAAGTGCAACTGTGGGCTTGGAGAAAGAACTTGGTGAATCGTAGAGCTAGAGTTGGGCAGCTCTGCTGTAAGACTCTGCCCAGTAGCTGGTCACTACCTTGTTGAGCCATTCCACCCTCTCCACGTCTGGAAAATTCACCTGGAATGACAAGAGAAAACCACAGATCTGTTAATATTCCTGCTCAATGTGAGATGTGAGAAGCTGTGAGCTAAACAAAAACAACAGATCTTTTCTGAAAAAAAAAATGTGTGATTGATATTATTGTATTATTATGACATTGGAACCAGCAATGTTGTCAAATTGTGCTTGAGAAAAATGAATGGACGATGTACTTCTCAAACCGGAATGTCAAAAAAAAAAGGATAATTGACAGTCACAGAACTGACACGTTCAACAGGATACGTCAGTTTCCATGGATTAATCTAATGACACCTATATGACACACACAACACCTTTTCTTCAGGGGTAGGATATAGATTTGATGTCGCTATCTATTGTCCATTGTTGTCATGTCCTTGTTAGTTTAATTAAAAGTTGAAGACAACCTGCCCACAGAAGACTCTAGACAATGGCCTGTTAACTCTCTGCTGTACCTGTCAAACCCACACAAAACCAGGCCCAACTGAGTAACAAGGTTCCCATTACTGTCCATACAGAAAAATATTATCATAGTGCTCAGAAATCTATGCCTGTCTAAACGGCTATGCCTGTCTAGAAGGCTGAAGCTGATTCATGATGACTAGGTGGTTTTCATAGCAGCACCTCTAAAAGTAAGAGATGAGGAAAGTGCTGATTCTGTGCCAGAATGGCAGTGTTTCAGTTTTAAGCTAAATGCATCAGACCAGCAGTTATTTTAGATTGCTACGACGGGGAGTCGACTATGACCGCTTTGCAGTAGATCATTACTCAACATCCAGACAGAAAGAGATGCAGGCTTAGGACTGATTCCAAATGGTACTTCATTCCCTATATAGCACACTTGTTTTGACCAGAACTAATAATTTATTTGGGGCAAACCTGAGTGAGTAACTCAACTACAACTCAATTGGCCCCAAACAGAATCCTAGAAATAACTTGACACTGTGGTTACTCCGCACCACAGGCCCTCTCATTCATTTCTTTGCACTTTATTTACACATTTAATACCTTATTTATTTCATTTGCACAATGCTTACTGTTTGTACTCTCCATTTGCCACAAGCACAGATGTCTTACGCTTGTATTGCCCTCCGCACATTTGCAATTTGCTTCTTGTTGAACTGAACACCTGCACATTTACTTATCCATTTAAATTGAACATCCCTACATTGGACTCCATCTCATTTGACTAATACATTGGCGCATCGACACACTGCCTACCATATCTGCACTGCTCTTTTTCAGTTCTAGTTGATGCACTACTTCAAAATTTTGTTGTACTGTTCAGTGACAATAAAGTTGTATCTAATCTTAATTGTCATGACATTGTTTAAAAGAAACCAGCGTTTAAAAAAAAAAAGAAAAGTACTGATTACATTTTATAATGAGGCAATTGATGTCTGGGAAGACAACATTACTAACAGTTGGATGCTGAACATTCCATCTTTAAAGCAACTGCCCAATAGGCTACATATAATTATCATATAGCCTAAACCCGAATTATGTTGTTGACATGCCTTCAGTAGCCATTTGTAAACAGGAGAATGTTTATTTATTTTTAACTATTACAGTCACATTACACATATTAAACACTGAGGAGCAAAACATTATGACCTCTTAAAGGTGACGCAAATAACGTTGACCATCTAACAATAGCACAATGACATGGGCCAAACAACTGGGTCATAGAATCTCTGAAACAGCAAAGCTCCTGGGGTGGTCTCGGTCTGCAGTGTTGAGTACCTACCGACAGCGGTCTTGGTGGGATAAATCAAAAACTGGCAACAGGGTGTTGTGCACCCAAGGCTCATCGATGTGAAAGGGAGTAATCAGTGAACATATATGTTATAGGTAAATAATAAGGTGACATTGTGTAAAACTCAATGAGAAGAATGGATAGACTGAACAATAACTAGCATAGATAACGCAATGATTAAAAGAAACTCTGTTTGCCCTACTGCATTTTTTATTTGATCTTTTATTTCCCCCACTAGTGGATTAGGAAAGAAAAACAAGTCTATACCAGATGTGTGTTAAGGGGAGACCTCTCAAGCTGTTCAAATACATAAACACGGGACATTATTTTCACTGAAAAATCTTCGGTTTACAAAATGTAATTCAAATAGCCAGGCATAAATGTCCGCATTATATTGGACAATCACAACGGTTTGTTTTCCTTGACAACTCGTATGACGTGAAACATCAAAAGGAAACTGATTCATTGGCCACACAGAGGTTCCCCGCAAGTAAGAGACTCAGTCAGACTAATCCCCTGTCCTTATTTGGGTGTGTGGAGAAAACAGAGGAGTTGGCCTGGCAGCGGATTTCTGCCTGCTCCCACACAGCACAGCAACTGGAAAAGCGCAGCAGCGTTCCTTTACTGAAATCCTCACAAGAGGTGATGAGCCAGTCGCTCTGACTCATGGTCAAAACATTTCCTTTTTTAACTCTAAAAACAGAAAGATTGCATCAACTAACTGACTGGAAAAAAGCCCGACTTTGGTAGCAAAGAGAGAGAGAAAAAAACGCAGAGTGGCTTGAAAAAACACTTCAAATCTCTGCTACAGATAAAACCCTCTGTTTCAAAACATTACCACAGGGATTATTTCGAAAATACATTTAACTATGAGTAATCATAACCAGCATGAGGATACAATATAGGCCTCACAAAACTATATATTTAGCGTCCTTAAAGTGCTTAAAGCCCTGGTAAAAAAGTAGAGCACTAGATAGTAGATACAAGCAATTTTAGATGGAGCCCTTGTGACAACTCATGGGAGCCGTGCTGGACTGGTGGAACAGCTGGGTGGATATCCAGATAGAGGCAACTGGCTTGAGGTCATTGTCTCCTTAGCAGGTACACACAACACACACACACACATTTTACGAGATTAACCAACCGGTTTGATTAAATTGGTGTTTTGTAGGATTATAAATTCTAATAAAGGGATCCGAACCTTAATAACATCATGACTAAAAACAACTAAAATATGATATATTAGACATGCCTAAACACAGAGACACACACTTTTCATCAAGATCAGCTGTTGAAATTTTCCTGTTAACAAATATAACAATTGGACCACTAATTCCCTTTAGAGCAGAGAACATGTGAGTTGTAACCTATTACATCAGAATGACACAATGTGCACAAAATTAAGGTCCTTGTGTTGAGAAGCTACCAATCCCACTCATGTGTCCTGTTTGCCTACTAGGTCGAAAATCAGTAACTGTGTCAGAGGTAGCCTGAAAGAGATACAGGTCAAAGGCGAAACTCTGACCCAGGTCAAAAGGAAGGCACACAGTTGGCTATTTACACGACCAAATGATAAAAGACAGATAGCAATATATGAATGGTGGGGGCCCCGTGGGGGTCATTGGTGCAGGACAAGACATGTCGCCATCACAAGACAGTTGCTCCGGCCTATATTTAGGTGGGGCGGGATACATTATAACCACAAGAACCAGAGAGAGGCATTCTGGGGCGTATCGAATCACAGTGCCTGACAGACCATTGTAGCACGTTAGCTACATTATCCGCCATGCAATGAAGGTGACGAGACCCGGTTCAATAACACATAGCCTCCGGTACTGTACAGCCTGCCGCAGGCTCAACATGGGCTGTACAAACAACCCTGGAAAATAATTTGTCTAAGTGCGTATGGCACACTTGGAATAACAAAAGAGAAAAAGAAACCATTGTAAACATAGCTTCCGATAAGCCTTCACGTCCGTCGTGTCATATATCAGCGACAACTCAAACGTCGGCATGCTTAGAGCGACGGATTTCCCTGCTTAAAGAACAGCGATGACAAATGGACTTAGTGTCTTGTTTTCTGACTGTCTAATAAAAGGTGGTTGTGTGGAGTTTATAGCCAGACACGCCCAGGATACACTACATCTCCCAGTGGACACTGGGGTTGGACAAATGTCATGGCATCCCCGAGTCATGTCATATGAGTGAGGAAAGTATTTGTATTGTTCTACGTTTCATGCCCAGGCCTACACTTTTCTTATTGCTGAGTCAGAGTAAGAGGGACAGGGCACAATGTCCTGTTCAACGCAAGCTTTCGGTTTTCCACTGGTCTGTCTGTCAAAAGAGAGCTTCTACCAATGTCTTGACAACAATTCACATTAGAGTGATATTAATCGAAGGAAAGACGGAACAGAAAAAAGAGAGAGAGCTCAATAGACAATAGCAGGCATCTCTCTAATCACTATCACTGTCTTATTTGTGAGAAAGTCTAAGGTGTTGGTATGATTGTTTGATTCTAGTAAGTTAAAAGACAGTGAAAGGTTAGCCCCAGAAAATCTTTCATACCAGAACTGAGTCCCTGTCATCTAATAACATGAAGGCCTGTCATGAGTGGACCTACCTACTGTGCAGCATATAATGCTCTCGTAGCAGTAACATGTTCTGAACATGCTTGTTACCGGATGAGACGTAAATGGGAAACTTCAAAACAGTCCTGCGTTTGTCATTCATTCCTGGGAGATTTTTGACGTGTGTACGGGGTCATTCTGTTGGAGGACCCATGAACTTTGACTGAGACCCAGTTTTTTGACAAGGAGTACCACATTGCCCTCCACAAAACTTGCTACGCTCCTGATATTGCATATGTGCATGGCACACATTGACAGAGGCAGCAAAGCAACCACACATCACCATTTGACTGTGAGGAAAATGTTTATTTCTTAGATTTTTCTTTCTGTAAACACTGAAATGGGTTAGCGCTCTAATTTGGTCTCATCTCTCTGCAGGAGATTGTCCCAAAAGGATTTTCACAATACAGGTGTATTTTGGCAAATTTCACACACTCTTATCGCTCTCTCAGCATGGGGGTTTGCAACAACGTTCATCTACCTAGAGGGCAACAGATGGCACCATTAAAAACCATCGCACCCTGTGTCTGAAGGTCAGATTGAATCTGTCTTGCTGTTGATCGAGGAGAGCCGCCATTGAACAATCATTTGCTGCACTCTTCCATCAAGTTCCATAAATGGCCTACCCCTAAGCATGCCCAAATCCAATTATATCAATTTACTCTCTGTTTTCTCATTGTTGATTGTTTCTGTTCCATGTGAACTTTGTAACGTGTCTTTGGGTCCTTTAAAAGCACTATCTAAAATGCAATATTATTATTAGCGTTCACATTTAGGAGGTTGGCTACAGTGGCATGGGTTGTAAAACATCTTTATAAAGGACAATAAACATCATGTATAAAAAATTTAATATATTTTGGTAGTCTTTATAAGTATGCTTACCTGACACACAGTTTCCCAAAACAGGAAATTTAGTCTTTGTCTCTAGTCACACTGGTTAAATGAATTTGTATTATGCAGTTTAAACCTAAAGTAATAATCAACTTTTTTAAATCAAATAACCACTTCTAAAAGTGCCAATTATATTGTTCAGGCCATTTTAGGAATTTAGTGTAATGTACGATTGAGTAAATTTCGTTTTTTCCTAAAAGAGATATGGCATTATTTAAACAAATATCAATAGTTCCAATACTTTCAGTCATGACCAAACAACCAAGGGCAAGACTATTCATTGGTGGAGCATAAGGCAACCAAATTGAAACTACTGTCTGTAGACACAGTGGTGTCCTTGTTGTAAACAGACCAGTTCAAAAGCGAAACGCCATTCTTTATCAAACTGTGTCATTGCCCACACAGCCCATCCAGCCTCATTCCAGGCATATCTTCTGAGAAACCAAGCTAATCTTAATCACAAATTCCATTCCACCGCCTATATAGTGCACTTGCTTTGAAAAGCCGGAGCCATTTAAGCATGGACAAAAGTAGTGCACTAGAAAAAGCAACTGTTTGGAACACAGTCGGGAGGAGGCCTGCTGTTAGTTCTAAATACAGACAGGCCAAACCACCACCGATGCTGCCACCCCTGGCAAAAGGCATGTGACTGTATAACTGGAATAATTTCTGGAATTTATTCTGCAACCTAATCGAAGCTGCCTGTAAGCTCATGTACCCTACTGATAAATGTAAGCAACTCTGGATAACAAATAAAACATTTTCAGATATCTAAAGCACGCTTCCATCCGGTGCCCTGCCCAGTTTGGTTGAATGAGGTTGTGTGGTGGAGCTCATGTCAAAAAGGAAACTTCGCCTTTTCTCACTTTCATTCTGCTAGCATCCTTTCACCTTATTCTCTAAAACCATTAAAGGACAAGTTTTGGGGTGTGGGTGTTTCTGGCGATTTCATGCAATGGGTTTGCAGTAGACAAGAACAGAGGACATGGAGAGGGGATAAAACTGGTGAAATGGGATTAAACTGGCAGTCTGGTGCAATGGGGTTAAACTGGCAGTCTTGTGAAATGGGATTAAACTGGCAGTCTGGTGAAATGGGATTAAACTGGCAGTCTGGTGAAATGGGGTTAAACTGGCAGCCTGGTGCAATGGGGTTAAACTGGCAGTCTGGTGAAATGGGATTAAACTGGCAGCCTGGTGAAATGGGATTAAACTGGCAGCCTGGTGCAATGGGATTAAACTGGCAGCCTGGTGCAATGGGGTTAAACTGGCAGTCTGGTGAAATGGGGTTAAACTGGCAGCCTGGTGCAATGGGGTTAAACTGGCAGCCTGGTGCAATGGGGTTAAACTGGCAGTCTGGTGAAATGGGATTAAACTGGCAGTCTGGTGCAATGGGGTTAAACTGGCAGTCTGGTGCAATGGGGTTAAACTGGCAGCCTGGTGCAATGGGGTTAAACTGGCAGTCTGGTGAAATGGGATTAAACAGGCAGTCTGGTGAAATGGGATTAAACTGGCAGTCTGGTGAAATGGGGTTAAACTGGCAGCCTGGTGCAATGGGGTTAAACTGGCAGTCTGGTGAAATGGGATTAAACAGGCAGTCTGGTGAAATGGGATTAAACTGGCAGTCAGGTGAAATGGGGTTAAACTGGCAGCCTGGTGCAATGGGGTTAAACTGGCAGTCTGGTGAAATGGGATTAAACAGGCAGTCTGGTGAAATGGGATTAAACTGGCAGTCAGGTGAAATGGGGTTAAACTGGCAGCCTGGTGCAATGGGGTTAAACTGGCAGTCTGGTGAAATGGGATTAAACTGGCAGCCTGGTGCAATGGGGTTAAACTGGCAGTCTGGTGAAATGGGATTAAACAGGCAGTCTGGTGAAATGGGATTACACTGGCAGTCAGGTGAAATGGGGTTAAACTGGCAGTCTGGTGAAATGGGATTAAACTGGCAGTCTGGTACAATGGGGTTAAACTGGCAGTCTGGTGAAATGGGATTAAACTGGCAGTATGGTACAATGGGATTAAACTGGCAGTCTGGTACAATGGGGTTAAACTGGCAGTCTGGTACAATGGGGTTAAACTGGCAGTCTGGTACAATGGGGTTAAACTGGCAGTATGGTACAATGGGATTAAACTGGCAGTCTGGTACAATGGGGTTAAACTGGCAGTCTGGTACAATGGGGTTAAACTGGCAGTCTGGTACAATGGGGTTAAACTGGCAGTCTGGTACAATGGGATTAAACTGGCAGTCTGGTACAATGGGATTAAACTGTCTGTCTGGTGCAATGGGATTACATTTGCTGTCTGGTAAAATGGGATTAAATTTGCTGTCTGGTTAAATGGGATTAAACTGGCAGTCTGGTACAATGGGGTTAAACTGGCAGTCTGGTACAATGGGGTTAAACTGGCAGTCTGGTACAATGGGGTTAAACTGGCAGTCTGGTACAATGGGATTAAACTGGCAGTCTGGTACAATGGGGTTAAACTGGCAGTCTGGTACAATGGGGTTAAACTGGCAGTCTGGTACAATGGGGTTAAACTGGCAGTCTGGTACAATGGGATTAAACTGGCAGTCTGGTACAATGGGATTAAACTGTCTGTCTGGTGCAATGGGATTACATTTGCTGTCTGGTAAAATGGGATTAAATTTACTGTCTGGTTAAATGGGATTAAATTTGCTGTCTGTTTACAATGGGATTATATTTCGCAGTCTGGTGCAATGGGATTAAACTCGCTGTCTGGTTGAAATGGGATTAGATTTGACAGTGTGGTGAATGGAGACTAAACTATCTGCCTAGCAAAAAGAGACCCAACTGTTTGTCTGGCAAATAGAGACCCAACCGTCGGCCTAGCAAAGGAAGACTAAAATGGCTGTCTGGTTAAATGGTATTAAGGCTGTCTAGCAACAAAAAAGCAGCTGTGTCTGATAAAACTGGGTTAGGTTGGCAGTCTAGTTAAAGGGCATTTAACAAGATGTCTGGTTTTGTTGGTGGACGGAGATGTAGTCATTAAAAGGGAAAGCTATAATTAATTACAGTGCATCTTAGCCAAGAACAAGGACATGGTTATATTCACAGTCACATTCAAACAACAATAACCTCACATACATTGAATTGGGCTGCTCTCTGACCTCCCTGATCTGTCAGTCAAACAAAACAACTCTCTATGGCTAGGAATTGCTAATTGCCTTCAAATATTATCACCTTACATAGATGACAATACAATATGTATTGCGATTCACAAAATCCTGTAAGTATTTGATACAGTGATTTTGGCTGATTTAATGGCTCAAATATTGCTCACCAAGAGAGAGATTCACATAATCTGTGAGCATCAAGATGTGGATTTATAAACATGTTTTAATAAGGCATTAACCCACAGTCAGTGCAGTATTGAGTCAGCTCACCTGTGCACAATAAAAAATGCCAATTCATTTCTACCAATGAAGGACTTTATTAATGTGCCGTATAAAGCGATAGATAAAATGCAATCTCAGACACAACTAAGTTTATTATTATTTTAGCTAAATCAGTTTTTGCCTTAAAACTTAAAACTTGTTCAGTTTGTGATAAAATTAAGTTACGACCGTAGCTAGCTACAGCTAAAATACTATTATGTTCAATTGGCTAATTTGCCTTTTGTATAATTAGCAAGCAAGTTTAAGCAACATTTTATTTAACATCATAGGATAATAGTTGGTTAGCTTGCCTTGTATTATATAGTGGAAGGCTGGTCTAAGGCTTTAGTGTGCTTTTACATTTTCAATCACCAGAAACATAGCTCCATTAGGAGCTGGCAGAATGAATCAACTTTTGATTACAGCTAAAATCAAAAGATAAGATAAACGTTAGTAGTCACATCCACATAACTATATGGTAATTCCATAAAGATTCATTTTAAAAGGTTGTTAAGCCAGACACATTGTGCACAATAGCCTAGGAATGTGTTAAGATAAGAGGAGTTGACGACTGATGACCCTTGATTATCTTTGTCATATTGAAACGTATTGTATGTGCTATAAATACCTCTGTATGACAACTTTTGATGAAGACTATTTTTACTGACACTTGATCTGAAGGAAACATAACATCCACAATCCGATTGCTGTGTTCCAACTAACCAGGAATTGGGTTCCAACAGTCATCTTTCCAAGCAAACCTCAAATCTGTGGCCACCACAACAAGCCACTAGGATATCTTCATTGCACATTGGCATAGATTCTACAAGTGTCTGGAACTATAGTATTTGGGATGAAACACATTTTTTGTGAAATTCCTTTATTAAGTTTTTGAGATTCTCTAAAAACCACTCAATTGGATTGAGAGCTGGATCGTGAAAAGGCTATAGTGGAATATGTTCATAGAGAAGTCTCTGAAGCAGTCACGTGGTCAAAACAAATAGTTATTTAAAGTTACAGATACTACTTCCGCCATTGTAGCTAAAATAATAGTAAACTTGGCGTGCATTCTATACCCCATTACGGAATGTTAAATAGATGTGTGTAGAACTGACTGGTTTTAATGTTTAATGTTTCAATGTTTAAAGCCAAAATAATTCTTACCCATGGAGGTAACTCAGAAGTCGACAGAATGTGTTTGACAGGTTTGTCTTCCTGCTCTAGAAAGGCCAGCGCACGGTTTAATCTGTTGTCTTTATGGCCTTGATTTCTTCTCCACCAGAACAGAAGTACAAGCCCAATTAGGACCCAGCTGAAGCTGAACTCAAAATATCCCAACACGTAAATGGGAAAAATACCGATAAATGTCTTGGCCAAATTAATCCAGATGTGAGTAGCATCAGTGAGTGAGGACTGTGGTTCATCCACCCGTTCCGCTGGGGCATTTGGGGTAGTTGGACTGGCTGGAGGACTCGGTGTTGATGGTGACCCTGGCGCATTTGCCCTGGTGGCGGTCGGTCCAGTTAAAGTGATCTTTTCCGACTCCGCTCCTGGAGCTGCACTTTTTGTAGCCGCGGCTCTCCTCATTTCCACACTACGATTGCGTTTCAGAATAGAAGGAAGAATAAGAGACACAAATCAGACAGCCGTTTCCTACTGTATGCGCAGTATCTACATTACAACAATGTCACAACAGCACCGTCAACGTGTTACAAGGTTTCCCAGTACAAATGTGGCAACCACACCCAAAGACATATTCCGATTTAAGTGAGTATATCAAAGAGAATATGGGTCAACAAAAAACAGCCGACCTATCAAACTGCTCTGTAGATAATGAAGGAGTTTCTCAACAGTCTAAAAACCACCACTTTATAGGCCTACAGCAAACTTTATTTATTCTCGTTAAAAACATTGACCTGAATATTGTGTCTCACCGGTTTGCGTATTCGACATCCGTAATTGTGTGAGTTTAGTGCACCAGCCCCGCACACTGCATGCGTCCTTCGACTACTTTATTTTCCAGCGCAGCCCAGTAATCCTTTCAGCACATCCTGCTTCAGGATGCGTTAGTACACGCACACGTTAGTACACGCACACAGCGCAGGATCAGAGTCCAGCCCCATTGCTCAGTCCAGCCCCCTTCACATTTCTATCTGTATCATTTTGATAAAGGGATTTCGAAGCGCCATCTCGTGGACACATCTGACGGGTATATCCCGATAGGTTGTGCCAGTTTTACAGTTTTTACTTAACCTTTATATTACCCGGTAGGCCGATTGAGAACTAATTCTCATTTGCAACGGCGGCCAGCAAAAAAATTGCAAAACAACATACAGTCACACAATAAATAGACAGAATACCAGAGGGCAAATAGCAATGGGATTTTACATGACATACAGAATCAAGTGAAGAGTCAATCGATAGTTAATACAGTTTATACAAGATGAAGTATAAGTAAGACAGTTGAGCAGCATTGATATGGCACTAACAACTATATAAAATACAAAGGAGAGTCTATATACAGAATGTAACGCTAATGTGTATCTAGCAGGTACTAGTGTGCACACATTGTATGACCGTGATTGTAGGAGGAAGAGTGTTTGAGCAAACCTGAGCCAGAATAATAAAAAAAAATGTAAACCACTATGACAGCATTACAGGTGAAAATGATAAAATTGGATATGGCAAAAGTAATCAAAGGGTGTGCATGAAAACCAAACAACAGTTAGCACGTACAGTGATCAGACAAAAGTTCAGACAGAAGTAGTTTGAAAGCAGTGGGTGAAATAAGTTGAGTTTTAGGGGCAATATACCTGCTTGAGCGTAGACTGTGGATGGGTAGAGCTATTGGTGACTAGAGAACTTAGATACAGTGGGACTTTGGCTGGTAAAGAATTGTAAATTAGTTGTGTTGTATGGGGCATTGGTAACTAGGCGTATTACACTGTGGTAAACCACATCCATTTTTGAGTTTGGGGCAGTTCTATAAATGACATCACTAAAATCAATCTTTGTTATAATAGTAATCTTCGCCAAGGCAAGTTTGGCAGCATGAGTGAAGGAGGCCCTGTTACAGAATAGGAAAGCGATTTTGATTTGAGTTTATGTGGGGCTGGAAGGAGAGAGAGTTGTCTAACAAGACACCTAGGTATTTGTATCCACATTTTCTCATTCGGGCCCAGCTAGCGTGCCAATGCTAGTTAGATGGGAAGGTGTGGGAAGTAATCGGTGTAATAGCATGCACTTAGTTTTACCAGAGTTGAGTAGTAACTGGAGGTTTCATAAGGCATGCTGAATGGCCTTCAATTCTCCAGGAGATAAAAAAGCAAAACATCTAACGAAGGGCCAGATGTACAGAATGGTATCATCTGCATAGAGATCGTTGTTAAACCTTGCACAATGGTGTCTTTACATTCTATAATCTATCATTCTTTTGGTAATGTAATGGAAATGTTTGTACGAGTCTCAGAAACTTTTGACTGTATTCTGTAGAGTTTCATCTACAATGAAATCATAGAATGCACCAAATATATGTACTACAATAGTTCGTCCACTAGATGTCCACAGAGTCTTGATACTGTAGCCTGCCAACTGCACATACAATTTTTATTATGAAAGTGACATGTAGTTAAAAGATAGTGTATTACTAAGGTATAAGCCGACTGAAATTATTACCATGGACACCAATAATAGGCAACTATATAGCAATCCTTGGATATAATCATTATCTATGCAAAGTAATTACAGTCCGTTGCCTAGAAGCTAGAACATTTTAAATTGACCATCAGTTCTGAGAGGACGTTATAAGAGCTGATGGGACAGACAGTCCCTGAAGGCACATCTATGAATATGACAAATATCTCTTTCATACAATGAATGAATCAATCAATGGCTTCTGGATGTTGAGGTGACTACTGTACTGTATAATTCTCCTGCTACACGGAGAAGCAGATGTATAATTACTCTATGGGATCTGAGACCAGCAACCTTCTATTTAGATTTACATTGGCTAGAAATAGACTAATTATATACTACTTATTAGTGTTATTGAGGGCTGACAATGAAAAGGGCTGTAAGGTAATAAAATAAGAAGATATCTGCAGTTAATGTTTTAGGTTAGTGTTTCAAATACCTTTTTCACAAAATTCTTCAGATTACCTGAGAAATTCCCAACAAGTTTGCCTTTATTTCATCCTTCAGCTTGCATTGACATCTTATCTACCTCATACTTGCTTAAGACACTATATTCCCCCACCCTAGAACACCCTAGACATCCAAATAGTATCCTGGTCTTGTTCGGTAAGTGAGGAGGAGACCAGTGGTGTAATTGTTTAAATTTAGTCTTGTAAACGTAAGAGGCAGGATTCCACACAGTCCCCTCTAAGGGCTGACTTGAAAAAAGAGAGCTCCTGTACTTATTTAATTCAAAGTCAATCACTAGTTCTAGTTTACAATGTCTTAAACATGATTTGCTGCTTTCTATAAAAGACGTACAGAAGAATACAGAAGATTATGCGATTATTTGGGATGCATTATTTAAATCATTTGTCTCCACCAATCACAAACTGCTGCAAATGCAGGCACACACAACAACTCTTTTCACTCTCTTTTCCCTTTTAACACCCAGGGGTGGGTGCCATCCTCAGCTTCACGGACTGCCACATATATATAGAGGTATATTACACATTTCATTATAACAAATATAAAAAACAAGTTTGTTTTGTATTTGAATGTCAATTCATTTGGCATCAGCAGTCACAACAAATGTATGCGTTTTCGACAACAGCCTTTGTACAATATATACACTGTCTTTCAGTGGCTTTCTTGGCAATTCTTGCATGGAATAACCTTAATATTTCAGTACAAAATTAGACTGTAGAGTTTCAGAAGAAACGTCAGGCTTTTTGAGCATGTAATCAAACCCGCACGCTGATGCTCCAGATACTGAACTAAGTGTAAAGAATACAAAAGTGATTTTGAATGATGAATTTCCCGTTTCAAATTATACATTTGTATCTGCAAACACAACATGCCATTAGAACACAGGAGTGATCGTTGCTGATAATGGGCCTTTGTACATCTATTTAGATGTTCCATAGAAAAAAGCAGCTACCAGCTACAAATCCCTTGAGTTACAGAATCCTGTGTGCTTTACAGAGTTCTCTATCACAGAAAACAACATCTTCTCTTACTATTGAACCGTTTGCTAGTCTGTCAATGTGCTCTTCCCATGTAGTGTGAAACAAAATGGTTATATCAAATATGATCTGGAACTAAAAGCAACTGTTTATTTGTATCTATGTCAATAACAACTGTGATTGTCTCAGTCCTTTTTTTAACAACTCTTGATATTCACCTTAATGAAATTGCCAGCATTTTGTGTGCAGTAAATCGTTAAGATAACACCAGATTAGTTGACACTATCATTTGACAACTAGAACAATCTGCTTGGGGAGATTCTAAAGAACCTGCTTCATTTATTTTGGTAGAACAACGTGCTTTACTCTATGGTCACATCGCTCGCAGCCATGCTACCTGATGTGTCGTGGATATGCCTTCTGATATTACCCAGTGTATTTATTGCAATGTCCACCTCAATGTTTCGGTGATTCAATTTACACAACGGTTGCTGTCAGCTGCAATCTGAAAAGGGAAACACAAGGGGAGAATCTAAATGACCGTGATCCAAAGTTGTTGTTGTGGGTTCTGTGGCTGACAAATATGCATGTCCAAAATTACCTTTTTATTATTGTTATATCAGTGAATGGTCCGTTTTTTGTTTGAGTAGTGACAGACTATAAGTAGGTTAACGGATTGTGCTTTTATTCAATAACCTGCTTTTGTTCCATTGCCTTTACTCATGTTCCGATAAAAAGCTTGTTTCAGACTAAAGGGCAATGATGGCATGCTTTTTACTTAAGTCTTTTGTTGCTATTAGCCAATTTAATTGAATTCCAATTTCAATTAAAACTACTATTACAAAAAAGAACACAGTCGAATACAAAAGACCTTCACACAAAGTGTGACAACAGAAATTAATGGATTCTGTTTACTAGGTCAACGGTTCCAATGCGGAGCTACTTCAATGGATTTTATGTTTAATCAATTTTCTATTAAGAGCCACATAGAATATGAATCTACAGTATGTGTGAGGTGTCTTGGTATTAGTGTGTGTTTGTTTTGGTTTTCAGATGCAGTTCCAGTATTGTGTTTCTATGTTCAGATCTCAGTCTTGTGTCATTACTGGTTTCACCTGTTTACATTTACATTTTGCGCATTTAGCCGACGCTCTTATCCAGAGCGACTTACAATAAGTGCAGGCATTTCACATAGTTAAAACACACATTAAAAGGCAATAAGCACGTTGTTCCTCGGTGGGTGCAGGCGGATAGAAGGGGTGCTAGGAGAGGAGGAGTGGGTGATAATCGTAGAGGAATGATTCCGTAGTGGAGTTCCGAACAGGCGAGAGTTGTCTCTAAACACCTGTTTGTAATTATGTTCTCTATTTAGTTCTGTCATGCACTCTACGTAGTTGTGAGGGGTTGTTTGTTTCGTGCAGTGTACTGAGCCGTTAATAGATTTATCCGTGATATATTCACATGTACCAGATCTTGTTCTTGTTTTGTATTTTGACAGTCGATTGAAGCCTAGCCCTAGTTATAGATATACCTTCTACCAGACCTTGAATCTGTTATGTTGTTATTAGCCTAGCCCTCTTTGTACTGTAGCCCTCCCATGTACCCTTCACCTCTGCCTGTCTTTGACTTGGATATTTGGATTGAGTTTATTAAAGATGGAGCGCTCTTCACATGGGTCAATCCCTTCTCCCTGTGTATTGACACTATGCAGGTTACAAACCATAATTTAGGCGAAATCATGAACAAAAGATTTTGCCTGTCATTACAAAGTGATAGGCTAAATCATCCAGTCAAATGATTGGGAGAAAGGACATGTACATTTATTGGTAAAAAGTACCCAATCAAGGTAAGGTTCTAGGTTTCCATTTGGGTAATACTTAGAGCGGACCCATGCAGAGAATTGGTTTCTTGTAAAGTGTGCCAACTGTGTGAATATCCCTTTGATGATATGGTGTACAATGTATACTGGTCAGCATGACTGAACAAACGTGTATGTGAGGAATGAGCAAAATGTTTTTTTCTTTATCAGCAGGGGGTTTCCAAACCAGCTGAATCCAGGACAGAACATGATGACAGGTCTTCAGCGACAAACTAGTTATACAACAACTTCCCTTGAAAGGGCATTCAATTTTATAAAGAGCTATGCAGGCCTCTTTACGTAAGTCTTCAATATACGAATATATATAAAAAAAGTCTTGATATAAAAAAATATGTGAGTTGTTGCACATAAAACTTTTTCTTTGGACATCTCCAGCTGTCCTCGTAGAAAATGGCTTTTAGAGTTTGAGTGCACTTTAAAATGACAATTCCTCAGGATTGAGATGTTCAACATGTTCATGTTTAAATGTAATTTTGTTGCTGCTTATACAAGCTTCTTCATCAGCATTCCATCAATGTGTTTCAAAGCAAATATAAGCTGTATGTCATGCTTTATATTATTTACAATTCAGCAAATAGATTTAGGTTTTTAAAATCCCCTGTAGGTGTTAAAGAATATTAAAAAAATGAAATAGTCCTAGTTATGAAGGTATTGTGAAGAATGAATTAAGCAGAATGGGTTTACCCATACAGTTATTATTTTTGACCCCTTTGTTTACCAACCATCACCTTCTCTTTACCTTCCAAAAGAGGAACAGGAGGCAATGCTCGACATTTTCTTTAACACGTTTATTGACCTCTGGATGTGTCACAAATAGCACCCTTTAGGCCTCTGGGGAAAAGTTGAGCACTTTACAGTGAGAAAGGTGCCAATTCAGACACCACCCAGACAGGCAAACTGCAGATAAGTCACACAACAAAAATTCAAGGGAAGTGACTAAAACACACAATACACAGAATGCACTGTCTTCGCATTCAGTAAATCCTTAAGGCTGCTCTCAGCGCATCACGCTCAATTAAAGTCTAGGGCTTTCATTATGTTGACACAGGGACAGAGAAAATGTATTCGAAAAATGGTGAACGGAGTATGCAACCCTCGGGTTAAATTAATTGTACTCTGCATTACACAAGCAAATCACACATGGAACCCTATTGTACCTAATTATTATATATTTCAACATACGCAGTACGATGTACTAGAGCCTTATTGGGTGGTTCACTTGAAGTAGTTCGAACTCTATATCTAGAAGATACAAGTTGTACAACTGACTAGATTGGTATATTCCTAATGAGAACATGTTAAAGCGTTGATGAGCCTTTATAATTTCTCTGTCACGATCTAGGTGTAGTATGAGCAGGTATATCTGTTTAAAAACAGGTTTATTTAAGTCAAAACAAACTGTAAACGGTGAAAACACTATACGCTTGTCACGTAATCCGGAAGTTTAGTGCAGGGAAGCCATGTGCAGAGCCAGGTATTTCTGTTCAAAACAGGTTTATTAAGGAATAAACACAAAACAAACTGAAAACGGCGAAAACACTAACTCGATGTAATGAAATTACACATATACAGCGACTTATTAAAAATACATTCCCTAAACAGAAATATGTCTTAAATACTACACTCACCTCTATCTTAATTTGTGAACTGGAAATAATAACCAACAACTGTGCACCCAGACCCAGTGATTTAAATACACACATAACCACCAAATCCCATACAGCCGCAATAGTTTAATTAAACTAATTGCTAAACAGCAGCGAATGAAAATCCCAGTGCTCAGAATGAAACAAATGTGCTCCAACACCCTCCTAGACAACTAGATGTCCCTGGTGGTTTAAGAAATGTGACAACACTGAACAAATGAAATTAAATTGTGCATATACAGAAGAGAAACAATATCCAAACGTGAACCAAGGCCCACTGACTTTTATAAGAAACTTAATCACAAAATCTAAACCTGCTGTGCTGAACCTAATCACCCATGTCTGATTCAGGTGAATTCAAACGTATATAATAACCCTAAGGGAACTGCAACGCCATCCTAGCCCATTTGATGCTCTCAGTGAACCAGGAATCGTTCCATACCAAAACTGTAATGATATCCAATTTGAATTTGATTATGAAGAAGAGTACACTGTCAGACACCAGTCATCTTAGAGATGAGAGCTCCTGACCCCGATCCATCACAATTGGGTCGGTTTCAGATCTCTGAGGATAAATGTCAACGCAGATGCCCAACCAACAGCTGTCTCTACTGCGATCAGCCAGGACACTACCTGTCCACATGTACCCAGAGACAGGGAAACTACCAGGCACACTCAAAGTTAGGAGGGTTCTAGCGAGTGAAAACATGTGCAGCTTTCTCTCACGTCTCTCGCACTCATTTCCACGTTACAGTGGGATGGAATGAGTAGCTTATCCCTTGATTTGAATGCCCTTAGACTCTGCAGCTGATGATAATTTCATGGACAGTGAACCAAATCAATCAAATATTTTATTACTGAAGCCCTTTTTTGTTTTATGAAGCCCTTTTTTTGTTGTTCGTTCCTGAGGGAACCCGTTCTACGGTGTTGGGCTCATTCTTCAAGACTCACCTGTCATCCTGGTGCACATTTGTAAATTTTGTTCCTCTGCCCAAATAAACTCCCCTCAACCTAGGAGAAGGCAGTAATGATGGCGAAGGGGATTTTCTGAGTCTTCCCAGTGACATTGTATCTGCCCGTGGTCCCCAGTTTGCTTTAGCATTGTGGAAGTCGTTTTGGAAGCCTCAAATTATCAACCCTACTGTAGTCCGGGTCAAACAGCTTCAATCCCAACGGGTGCACCCTTCATTCCATGTTTCTTGGATTAAGCCAGTTCCTCTTAGTTGCCTTCTTCCCTGGCACCTCCTCTGCCTCCTCCCCAGGTGATTGACGGTGCCCTGGTTATTACCAGTTTCTGGTGGATGCCAGATTATTGATGCCAACCTGATATGGATTAAACCAGGGGCCCCAGCTGGACCGCCTGTTGGTGGCCATTGCGGGGAGGGTTGACCTGGTTAGAGTGTGAGTTTTTTTTGTCTATCTGTCTCCGTTTGTCTCTGTCTCCATCAGGTGCTGCTGGTTGTCACAACGTCCCGTATTCTCCTTCATGCACCTGTTCCCCATCACGTTATTACTCACCTTGATCGGATCGGCAATCAACCGGATATAAGAGGGAGGATCTGACTACCAGCCCTTGTGGGATTGTTACCCGCGTAACCGCTTTACGTATATCGACCTCCGTCTTATTTTTTACCACAGTCAGTCCGTATCTGTTCAGTCTTTTGTTGTTTTCCTCATCAGTCCGTGTTACCTGTTACTTACCGTCACTCCTGCCTCCTCTGTCTTAGAGCCACCAGTCACCGTTCTGCACCTGGAGATATAACCGGACACTACTCACTACCTGGGAGATTGGCACCTGGAACACCGTCACACCGTCATCACCACCTGCACTCTTCACCCCTTTCCCAGCCAGCTTTAGTCATCGTTGTACTACCAAAATAAAACATTCTGTTCAACCTTTTCCCAACCTTCGCCCAATGTCTATATAAAACTAGGCATATCCACAGCAACAGAATCAATTTCACAGAGTTTGTGAGTACTGTCTATATTTTAGTACATTTATTTCATTTTCACATCAAAATCTGTAAATTGTGCCATAGACAAGGTTTTCAGAACAGAATGATTTTCCTGATGTACTATAAGTAAATGATAGTTTAATAAATAATATTTACATACCACCGGGTGCAAGTGTATTGGAGTAAGGTAAGCACTGCATTAAAGGGCAATTTGACTATTTTTCACAGTCTAAACGAAGTATTCAAAACTTTAAAAAAACTGTAATCCACTATTATGTTTTCTTTACATACATAAAAAAATTCAACTAACAACAAATTTTGTGTATTTCTGTTTATTGTTTTTATACTAAAAATATTACACACTCAGCGCTTTTCCATTATGTTCCGTTAACAGTGGTCAAAGTCAGCTGCCATTTTATTTATTATTTGTTTAAGCAAAAACCCTGTAAAAAAACTGTATTGATTACAGCTACGGAATTATTATAAGTTTCCATTTAAATAAAAAAAAATGCCATTCCCCTTTAACACTACTTGCATCCTATATTCTTCCGAGCTCACTATTTTTACCTCAAGCCTTATGTGGCCCGGAACAAAGAAGGTTACCAAATTGGATGAGATAGTGTTTAGAAAAGGATGAGGTGCCTCTTTCTTTGTTTGTGGTAGGTTGCTGGGCATCATGGATATTTCTATTGGTATATCATATTGTATAATAATGAGGGCTGTGACTAAAATGGCACCCATCACCAGAGGTGGGACAAAGTCATTGTTATGCAAGTCACAAGTAAGTCTCAAGTCTTTGCCCTCGAGTCCCGAGTCAAGTCGAGTCAAAGATGAGGCAAGTCCCGAGTCGAGTCACAAGTCAAAGCCAACAAGTCTCAAGTCGAGTCCAAAGTCCTACCATTTTAGTTTCGAGTCATTTCAAGTCATCTTACCACAGGATTTATAAAAATCATGTATGTCTGTAAGATTTGTATTTCTTTAAACCTCTTTTTATACAATGACATTAATACAG
The DNA here is from genome assembly GCA_029465975.1 of Dallia pectoralis. Classification (NCBI taxonomy): domain Eukaryota; kingdom Metazoa; phylum Chordata; class Actinopteri; order Esociformes; family Umbridae; genus Dallia; species Dallia pectoralis. Next base: position 16,805,020 of record CM055732.1, read on the forward strand.
TAAAAAACAGAAAATGTAATTTCACAAAAAATGCTTGTATTATAACAGCATATTGCACTAGAACAATGCACAGCAACTTCAGTCCTGTATTGTATTGATCTTAGGGCTGGAAGATGTGGAAAAATTTTATATCAAGATATATTTCTTAATTTCGGTCGATACGACATAATTCCGATATCGATATGAACAATATAAAAGCCTCAGAAAAAATGCCATGAACACCCACAATGGATGTCTGTATACAATCTTCTGAAAAATACATTTGCCAAGTCTTTTGAGCCTCCTCCTATAAAACTAAATAATATTTGAGAAATAAAACGGTACAAATAAATTAAAGTTCACCTTTTATTTGATTTTAACCTTTATACAAACAAGAAAAGTCAAATAAGCAATTTGACTCTGAGACTGACCTTATTAATATATTTAACTTTAAACAATAACATATTATATTATTATATATACTGATTATATTATTCTTTACACAAAACTTCCTGCAACAAAACTTGTTCTTATAAACATATCGTTTAAAGTTAGTGAACATGTTAGGCAATGAAGAGGTGAGTTCATGAGTTCGCTACGTGACCGTGGATTTAAGAGACACGACAGAGAAGCTCATGAACGCGCATGTCGCAACATGCTCGGAGAATGAGAGTGCTCAAAAGTGCATGTCCATCATGACGTCATGGGCCAGTCAACGCGGAAGATCCAAGCTCCTATGTTGGCTTTATGCGCTTTTGAGCCTCTCATTCTCCGGCACATTTAGCATCACGCTGAAACCTGAAGTTTATCAGATCTCAGAAAGCTGAACCACTTCCCTACCACTGAATTAGTATTTCCTCTCATATCAACTGTCTGCTTTCTCCTCACTTATGGAAGCTCGTTCAGTCACGTTTGAATTGCGGTCATGGGCGCTCATTTTGTAGCTTAAACTTGCTGTGTTGGAGATCAGCAAAAATATTGAAATATCGAAAATGTGTTTAGAAATCATATCACCGTTATTGATTTTTTTTACCGCGATATATATTGATATTGAATTATTGTCCAGCCCTAACCTCATATTGCAAAACAGTTTAACTTTCAAATAGACATGGGTCCTTTTAGCCTGAACTTTTTTAAACATGTCATTAATAAAATCCTCACTCCTCAAAATGATCACTTCTGAAAATGGACTAACCTGATAATATAATTGGAATGACTCCATAGAGACGTGTGTGTGTGTGTGTGCGTGTGAGCGTGCCCGTGCGCAGCTCCGTCTGTCAACTTCGACCCGCATGTTTTCCAAATTGCAACTCTTTTTTTGTCGACTACCTCGTAATTTTTATAGCCAAACGAAACTATATTCGGTATCATTTTGCCAACTGGCGCGTTGTTGCTTGTGCTTCATTGGTTGTCTTGCAATGTGCCTGCTTGGATGCTGTCTAATCAAAACAACGTGGGACTACCGTGATTGGATGTCGAATCAAAACAACGTGGGACTACAGTGATTGGATGTCCAATCAAAACAACGTGGGACTACAGTGATTGGATGTCGTGCAGGCAGCGCGCGTGCTCTCTGCATGCATTTTTTTCACAGATGCAGATAAACTGAGAGCGGCGCGGCCGTGTGAACATTTTCTTCCCCAGTTTTCATGGGAAGTAGCAAGTCTTCTCGAGTCAAAAGGCACAAGTCCAAGTGAAGTCACGAGTCATTGATGTTCAAGTCCAAGTCGAGTTGCAAGTCTTTGTACATTTTGTCGAGTCGAGTCTGAAGTCATCAAATTCATGACTCGAGTCTGACTCGAGTCCAAGTCACATGACTCGAGTCCACACCTCTGCCCATCACTGTAGTGCACTGTCTATGTGTGATCAAAGTCTTGTTACATCTGGTAAAAAGTAGTGCACTTCATAGGGCCTACCAAAACAGTTGACATGAGAAGAATGTAATGTATTTAAAAAAAGTGTCAAATTCTTTCCCCAGGAGATGATTTACAGTGCTGTACTCAACGCACATGTTGTATCTAGTGATTAGTTAATGAATAGAAGGACTATGCTTTAGAAACCTGTCACATAGTGTTTTGTGGATATGTCATTAAAGCAAGTCCACAGTCTACAGTTAATAATAAAGGTATAACAGCTTCGCTAAACCTTCCTACAGAATAAGGTTTGTGTGGATGTAACACAGACATTGGATTTAATTTAACGATCATTGTTTTTAATTAAGTGATCATGTTCTGGTGCATTGCAGTTGGAATTGTAACCCTGAATATCTGCATTTTTATTTTTTACGGTGATGACTAGAAGGATAGTAACAAATCAGCAAAAGTCCTCCAGAAATAAACAAACATTAATCACATTGTGTTAAAGACCTACATTTTTTCTCATAAACTGTCCAGTCACCTCTAGGTTTACCGTGCTGTCCAAAAATTAATTGGCTACAGGGCAGTCTCGGGCAAATGCCAGACTGGGTTATGTATCTTTAGCCCAGTGGGACTATCTACATTTCTGATATCTCACAGAAGAACTCGCAAATACTGGGGGCCTCAGGCCTGATTTATGGTCACTGTTGGTTTCTGCAGCCTCTCACACAACAACCCTTTACACATGCTAACAAATGTAATGTCCTTAAAAGTCTAACAGTTGGAAAAAATGCTTGTAACCACAAGGTTGATATTGGGTACTTCTCATTACAGTAACAAAATTTGATGGCTTTGAAAGTTAAAGAAAAACTGAACCTGTTGTTACCCAACATGTGCCTGGTTAAACAAATGTTCAGACAATTTTTGTACTGTAAATGTGATGCCCACTAAAGTTGTTATCACATTTGTGGTATTTTCTGTATGGTTATAGTTAATGTTTTTGAGCATTTGTCCAGGGGTAATGAACCTGTCTCCACTATCCTTGCACTCGGATATTTTATATAGAGGTTAGGAGTAATTTGTGGGTTCACCAGCAGGGGCAGGCTGACGATTATTGTGCTACAGGAAGCTTTACGTCAGTTCGGGTTGCTTTGCCCTCTTTCTCTTTCTGTCTGATCGAGATGAGGAACGGACGCAAAGTTTTTCCTGTCTGATTTATTTCTCCTGTTTCAGGTTAGTGGAGTGGTAAATGATACTAAGTAAATAAAGTGTAATATGTGAACATGTTACTGAATGTTTTCAATGTCCCCTGAAAAGAGTTTTATGAAAATGTGGATATATGTACATAGATAAATAGCCGTATTGTCGTGCATGGAAAAGACACGTGTTGCTATCAAGGCTACGTCGGACAGAGTTCCATTTTTGGCTCCGTGAACATTTTTATAAAGTTATATTGTTTGGTAATGTATAATATTGTGTAAAATGTTAAAAACGAATGTTATATATTTTAGAGTTAGGAAAAACTATGTTAAAAGTCTGTCAGCTCATGTATAAAATAAGGGACCATAAAAGTGGTAACATAGGCTATGTTCATATGTAAGTGTTAACCAAAGCTATTGTAAGTTGAAAAGAGACAACTTTAACAGTGGTTATTGTCACTTTAACTCAGTTTCTGCTGAAAGGTGAAAAGACACATTTTATTTTGACGACGTGTTTTATTTCATATAAGTTATTAAGTGTATGTAATAGAGGAGGATTTACATTGTGAATGTTGAATAAATCCTCTCGCTTTTTCTGTCTGATCGAGATGAGGAACGGACGCAAAGTTTTTCCTGTCTGATTTATTTCTCCTGTTTCAGAGAGAGAGCATATACACTGTTTACGTGGTGCCAGCCCCGGTACTTGTAACATAAACAACTATTTTCCTTGGAGACCATGATACTGTACTCTGAAAATCCACTGAACTGTATACTTTCTTCAGAGTAGAGTCCTTGAACTATTCTCAAAGGCACACAAAAAGACAAATATGCAATTTTTCAGAATACAATGAGAAATAATTCAGCAGCTAATACATTTATTGATTGAATAATGCTAGACATTTGTGAAAATGTTTTTAGCAATGAAGGAATAAATGGTTTGAAATGAATCTGTTCATTTGAACAAAATGGGTGAAGATGAACCTAGGGAAGCTGACCACAACGCCAGCAAAAGGATAAATAAATGCTGCGCTTTTATCCAAAGCGCTTTACAGATCCTGCGTCACATTCACCCATTCATTCACTCATTCCTACACTGACGACCGCGTCTACCATGCAAGGCGACTGCAGGCTCGACAGGAGCAGCTGGGGTTAGGTGTCGTGCTCATGGACACCTCGACAATTTCCCAGGAGGAACCGGGGATCGAACCACCAACCTTCCGATTGATAGACAACCGACTCAACCCACTGAGCCACTGCCGATAACCAACACCCAATAAATTATCCTAAAACCACTGACGAGAGCAAGCAGAAGCTCTGCTAAATAAGCAGATAAAACTGACACAATCATGATTGCGGACGAAATAACTAAGCATATCAAAATGGCAAAGGCTGAAAACTTAAACGTGGCTGACACATCGGTGAGAGAGCTAACAGAAATGTTGCTAGTTATTCTCTCTACACATACGAGCAACATGAGAATTATTATTTTTATTAACCCTAACCCACACTGGTTCTACTGACATTCTACATAAGAAAACTGAAAACAGATTTTTATCTGCTACTGGAGAAGATTAGTAACTCTCAGTCGCAGGACGTTTTTTTCTCAGGGCCCATTCCAACCTTGTGGAAAGGAATTGAATCTTTTAGCGCACTCCTTTGGCTGATTTCAAGGCTGACATTGGCATGTCTCAGATATAAGATAAAGAACTGTAAAGACCGCTTTATCCAAACATCTTGCTGCTTGGTGCCAACTGCCAACCTACATCAGACACTTGGAATGCCCTTTCCAAACAAGATAAGCATGAAGGACAGTGCATATACACAGAGAATCCAGCCCTCCCCCTGACTCTGGAACCAAAATAACTCACTGCTTCCAGAAGTTGTCCTTTTCCCGCACAACGACCCCCCTCTCCCCCTTCACCAAGCTCATCCTCTCCCACTTTACCACACTCACCCTCCCCTTCACCACCCCCTCCATATGTCCCACTCCTCCCCCCTTTTAAAACGAATGACAACTGCCACATTGTTAACAACCTTGTTCATTATCTGCACAGAGCACAAAATATACTTGCAAACTATACTTGTAAATATAACAATGCTGACTGTCCTCAGAACAAGCTGGGACCCAATATCTCGATTCTTATGTTAATTTGAAAAATTGCAATCCACTTATGAAGTAAACCAGTCAAATCTGTTATCAGGAACATGTCAACCTGTTAGTGTGAGGAACCCTACAATCTCTATTAAGATGGCTTTACTTAATATTAGATCTCTCGCCAAAACAAATCATTCATGGTAATTTACATTATAATATCCTACAAATTAGATTTTATGTTTCTTACTGAAACTTGGTTAAATAAGGCATGTAGTTCTACTGTGCTCAACGAGACAGCACCTGAAAAATGTGGTCATATAAATATATGTCGAAATGGTAGGAAAGGAGATGGAGGACAGCTAGTTAAGCCCAGAGTCAAATCCAAACATGGTGAAGCTGCATTCAGCAGTTAGGCAACATGCAACTGGAACAAACTACCAGAAGATCTTAGACGTGCCCCAAATTTTTAAAGCCAGGTTAATAACATTCCTATTTTCACAAACCTATGACTAATGAGCGATTAAACCTGACCATTCCATTTTCTATTGCACATCAATTTGACTTTTATATGTTTTTATTCTAATGGCATAAATGAGAACCTGTATGTTAACAGTTACATATTGAGAGGCAATGTGTGAAATGTACATGATATGAACCTAGATGTGAAATGTACATGATTCCAGTAAAAAGGTTGCTATGAATATAAAATGCATTTTATATATTTTTTCTTTTTACCTTTGTTAAAGCACATTGAATTGCTTCCATGTATGCATTGTGCTATATAAATAAACTTGTTTGCTTTGCTAGCCGTATTTCTCTTTGCCATGTAAGCTCATTTAAGTTCCAATGGGGCAAGCTTCCTATTGGTCCTTGCCATTGTAAGACTCAGACATTCTGTCCCTCTCTATGCAAGAGTTGGCACTCCCCCTGTCAGCGGAGAGTAATCATGGACAATTGAAGTCACCTGAGTTTTGTCCGCACCTGTTTTCTGTTTCTCGTTAGTCATGTATTTAGTTCCTGTCTTTTCGTTCTGTCAGTGTCGGGGCATTGTTACTGTTGTAGTGGTATGTTACGGATTGTGTGTGGTGCCTCAATTCTGCCTGTGTAAGGTACAGTTTATTCGTTAAGTAGGGATGGGAATCGAGAACCGGTTCTTTAGAACCGGTTCCCAGTGAATCGATTCCTTGGAACCGTTAGTGTACCTGCTTAACGATTCCGCTTAACGGTTCGGCTCGTTGCAAATGTGTCATCATCACCGTCACACACGCGCTGCGCATTTTGGTTACGCAGAAGCGATCTAAAGTGTGGTTATATTTCACTCGAAAAGACGCCAATGCAGTCATTTGCAACAGTTGTAAAAGTTTAATTTCGGCAATGGGGGGAACTACCTCCAATATGCAGAAGCATTTGGCCACACAGCACGCAATCCGTTTGCAGGACTGTCGCGTGTTTGATTCTCTACTACTCAGCGACACAACAAGTGAGTCAAGCAGCAGCGGAGCTAATGAGACGGCATCTGCTATAAATGCCAAAGGTAACTTGTCTATTTAGTTAATGTGAGCGCCATTTCATTGTGTAAACTTTTACTATACGGATAATAATCTCTATTGTCAATCATTTGCCCAAGTTGATAGTTGTGGTCTTTACAGAAGACTTCTTTCTATTTTGTATGTCAGTTGAGTTGAATTTAGTTTCAGGTTGAATATTCCCAAAGGAACAAGCTCTTCCTTTACTGTTTACCGTCTGTGTTTTTTGTTTTTATGGCACTTAAATGGCAGTTTTTTTTTTTGGGGCTGGACCAATGAATGTGAAAAAATCTATAGGTCCCTGGACTTTACTTTGTAGCTCACCTACTTTTAGGTTTGTTCTGAGGTTGCTACAGATAATTTGTGTATACGCTGAGTATGTGCGGTGTTCTTATCAGATATTAAAGCAAGTTAATACAAACAAACAAATTTGTAATTATTTCCTCACCCAATGAGAATCGATAAGGAATCGGATCGATAATGGAATCGGAATCGTTAAATTCTTATCAATTCCCATCCCTATCGTTAAGGCTTGATAGTCACTCTGGGATAACCAAAGTGTTTGGTCTCAGTCCCAAGTCGCCTGTTTGGTGGGAAATAAACCATGTTTATATTAAGAATCTCTGCGCCATGATGTAATATGTTAGCTAGATTGCAGAGCTAGCTAGATGTTATCTGGTAAGCTGCTATGACTAAGGTGTAAATATATAGTTTTGAAAATTTCCTTTGTAGACCCTAGAGGGTTGAACTTATGAATGTCTCTAGTAGAACTTCGATGTATTCATGTTTTGTTGGACTTAAGCTACAAAAAATAAAATTGGTCGAAAATGTTAACAATCTTAAAATGAATGCACTAGCCTGATGTTGTTGCTCTTGATAGAAGCATCTGTTAAATGATTAAAACGTAAATGTGAAAATTGTAGTTACTTTTTCCTTTTATCTTGATTTTGGAGCCATAACAACCTGCGAGAAGTGCAACTCATACATGTTAGGAGCTGAGGACAAGGAGGCCTCAAGGCGTCTCTTCAGTGGCCTAGAGGTTCTGTTAGAGCAAGACAGTTGACCCTTTACTCTAATGGCCAGATTTAAGAATAGAAAAACGTTTGTGGTTTCAGAGCCGGCTAAACGCTTAACCAAACATGGATCTTTCAACAGGACAATGGTGCAAAACACACCCAAGATAAACTATAACTATGGCTCAATACGAATGAAAAAAGTGTTATAGATGGCCAAGTCAAAGCCTAGAACTCAATCATATCGAAATGTTGTGGGAGACTTGAAGCTGGCCGTTCAATAAAAAAGCCCCTAAACATGACACGGTACAAGTTGCACAGTTAAGAAGTCTTAGCAATAAATCCTTCCAGCCAATGTTAAAGACTGCTAGACAGTTACAACTGTTACATTTACTTATGCCATCAGCTATTGATGCAAACTTCCCAGGGGTACTTACTTTTTCACATGACTGAGTGTGTTTTTCATGTACACATAAAGTGGCATTATCAGGGACCCCTCACACCTGAAATATTAACTAGTTTGACCACCTGATTCAGGCAAGCAATACAGGTCTCTATACACCCGCACCAGCAGGCTTTAGAACAGTTTCATCCCAGTTGCTATTATCCCTGCTGATCTCTGAAACCCGTCGGTAACCTTGCCCTACACTACGCTACCTTATTTCTTTTATCAGCCATTTGCGCAATGCAATAATATCTGACTGTACTCCCCATTGCTACCTGATGCCATGCACACTGATGTCTTATTTATTGAATTTTCAATTTGCACAATGCATACTGTTTGTACTCTCCATCTGATACTTTCACAGAATGCTTTTCGATTGTACTGCTTCTGCATATCTGAAATTTGTTACATTATTGAACTGCACCACTGCCCATTTATTACATTCTACATTGTCCTTTATCTAATTTGACTCACACATTGGCACACACTACCCTGCTTAGTATTTTACTGCCCTAGTATTTAGTAGTAGTTCACTGTCCCGTATATGTCTTGCTTTGTATTTTAGTGCCCTGCATAGTATTTTTGAACTACTCGTTGGATGCAAACTGCATGTTCAATCACACTCAAGTTAAATCTAATCTAAAAAAAACACTACTAGGGGTTGGGTCACTTTGAAAAGGTTAGGCTTATTCAAACAAGAAATGAAGTGTTGATGAACTTGAGGAAGTTTGTTCCAAACAAGAATCCAATAAACATAGTCAGAGTAGGCAGAAACCAGTAATCCAGTTCCAAAAAACACCAGAACCGTAGTCTAGTGTATCTATACGGTTTCGTGACTTGTGTTGGTGGTAGCATGTGTGAGGTTTTCTTGACAGGCGTGGTGGTGTCTGGTGTTATGGAGAGAAGACTGGTGGCGGTAGCAGGTGTTACAGTACGTGACTAACCAACATATTGGATATATTTGGCAGACCAATGGATTTTCAAAAAGCTGGTATTCTATCATGCTTTACATACTGTATACTCATTGCAAGGGATGTTGAAGTATGTTTTCACTAACAGTGAAACCTGTTCATTTCAGGTGTCCAGAAATCCTTTATAAGGGAAAACACTCTCCACACTGCACAACACAGCATTGATATCTGATGGACATCTGTGTTCTCATGCGCTTTATACTAGATTTCCTCCTTGCCAGAAGAAACCAAAATACTTGCTGAATTGACTGATAAAAATGGAAGCAAGAACTTCAACTGGAGAGCACAAAAGTACTGTCATGCTTTGGTACGGCAGGATGGCCGTGCCCGTGAAATCCAACGCCCTCTCTCCCTCATTTGGCGCACGGACACTTATTTCATTGTTTCATTGCCCTCACCTGTCTAATCACCATCCTATTTAAGTTCCTCCTCTCCCTGTGTGTGTCGTCGATCTTTGTGTGGTTTTTTAACCTTTGTTACATTTGCTTGTCTTGTTTAGTGTTTTTTTCAGTTACATTTTTCCTGCGCATTTGTCAGTCTACCCATTCATGACATGTACACAGCAAAACAAGGCAAGTCAAAAGTATTAATTTGACTCTCAAGAACTGTCCCAAGAAAACAAAGACGTATGGTAATCTGTTGGCTAATATCTGAATCAGCTACTTTCTCCACTTCCACCCAATCCTTCCGTTATTGGTTAAAAAATGTAGATTTGGAGAACACAGATGTCGATCAGGAATCAATGCTTTGTAGAACAGTGTGGTGCTAAATCCATCGTTGTCAAGACAGATGGTTACCAAAAGGTGGACAAAGCCACCTGGGAGCGGCATACACTGCTGAAATCACACAAAAATCAATCTGCACATAAAAATAAGGATCTCGGCTGTTCTATGTCACTGGCATGGACTTTTTTCACTCACTGGGACTATGCCAACAAGTGCCGTGCAGTCCTTATTTTTCTGTGTGCATGTGTGCTCTGGTTCCACATTATAAAATTGTTAGGGATTAACAAAGGAATTATTCTGACTTTTACTGGAAAGTTTTTAATGGCACTATCCATTTAAAGCATCTTATCAGCTACAAATGGATTTATGAACCATTAATAACTGGATGTAAATATTGGCTCACAATTTAGGGAGAACTGTCCACAATTTCGAGCAATGTGTTACAAGTGTCTTCGGAATATGAGCTAATGAGTCATGTCCCCCCAAAATTATTTTAAATATAACAGACTTTTTAAAATAATATGAATAATATGTCAAAAGTATATTTGAAATTAAAATGCAATTATGTTGGTAATCAACGTGTTGATGAGGAACCTGAGAGAACTAGTTGAGCCTCATGTGCCCGGCTCAGTTGACCTTTTACCTGGGCACGTCTCAGACAGCAGGAGAGGACCGGGCCTAGACAAGGTCGATAGACATTACTAAGAAACAGCAGGGAGTGCCGTAACACAGGATTGTTTATGGGAGAGGCTCTTCTTATTTAGAATGTGAATAGAGGGAGAGGCATGGCTGAGGACCATATAAAGTCAACCCAATCTATGAACAGTCAACTCAAGACGTTTTATTGCCAAGTTTGTTTACAACAAACAAGGAATTTGTTGTGGGGCATTACTGCAACACTTAAAACATACATACTAAACAAATATGAATAATAGACTACAATAAGATACTAAAATGCAATATGTAATATGCAATATGTGAGGTGCAAATGTCCAGTGTGAGTTCTGAGTGAATGTGAATGTACATTTGGGGAGAAGGCTATAGACAGTGTGGTACCAGGGACATGTTCCTAAAGCCTACTTCTGTAGGAAATAAAACTGTTCTTGTTATTGTCTTGATAGACCTCAGCCTTCTGCAAGAAGAGGGAACAGCCTCAATCTTTGCTGCCTGCCTCAGAAATAGTGTAGCTGGAGGTGTGTATACTGCATAAAGACGATAGATTGCAGGCAATGATACCCTCTGCAGAGTATCATTAAGTATCATCATTATCTTCTCATTGTAGACATTGTGTTTAACCTGAAGGAGAACTACTGCCTTTAAGAGAAGATAGCCGAGTTAGAGGCTTGGTTACAGGTGCATATGTCAGGGAATAGTTAGTTAGTTAGTTAGTTAAAAACTGCGCCTGTGCCACCAGAAAGTAAGTAACAATTGTGTCAGCCCCTCACAGCACTTGCAGCCAGGCACGTTTTTCTCGGCAAATAGAAAGATATGCTGCCGACTTGTGAAAATTGGTCTTTTAAATCCAGAGAATCCAGATATACTGTACGAGCCGAACTTTGACTGGAATGATCCGCAGGTAATTTCTGCCGGCAGCCAGGAAAACCGAAAACCCTTGTTATCTGCGATTCCATTTCCTGCAGCATTAGACGAAAGAATCAGCCGGCGGTGGTGAGATTTTCCGCAGACTCTCACAGCTCAATCGCTGGCTGAAAATGGAGTTCCGCCTGTCGCAGGAGGTAGAGTTAGCAAAATAATTGTTACTCGTTTAGGGACTCCCCCAGAAATAGGGCCAAGCCTGACCTGCTGAAGAGCAACATATTCCATCCTAGCTGTAGTGGTACTCTTCTTTTGTCTAGGAACATAGACAAGAGTCTCACTCCTATAGCCTCACCATAAGATTGGGTGCAGGTCAGGCAGTAGGCTGTTAGCCAGTCAGCTAGCATAGTGTAATCTCTTGATAGCACAGCCAGTGTACTTAGCAAAGTCTATAGCATTGACACCATGATTCAATGGTGAATAAAACAAGGTAGTGTTAACATCATCAACTTTAAGATAAGCCTTCCTTCAGTTCGGTCATGAAGAAAAGTGCCATTAATACCTTGCATCTTAAAATAGGTCTGCTTAATATTTGATCTATTGCCTCAAAGTAAATTACTGTCACAAGTGAGGGCACTAGGTCTTCACTCTGAAGTGATTTTGGTTGGCCTCCTGTTAAGTTTCGGTTTCGGTTTGTAATTATTCGGGTATTTAAGTTGAGTGTCTTCTTTTTCACTTCACTTCTCATTGTTTCAAATCACGTCTGGTCTGTTTGGTGAGTGTTTAATTATCGTTCATGTCGCTGTGCTTAATTATTTAGTAGTCGCTTTGTTAAGAAAACGTTATTTTCATAACAGTGTATATGTCTTTGTCCGTTCATTGAGTGTTTTATATAGAGTCATTAAAACCTTTGTATGAGAGGCTCTACAGTTGGCTCTAATCTTCACTACACTCCGCATGGTTCGTGACAATTACTGTAAAAGAACTAATTACTGATCATGAATTGGATTTAATTGGTCCGTGTGAACCCTGGCTAAAGCCTGATTCATTTATCGCTTTAAATTATGCATCTCCTCCTGGTTACATTTAGTGATTAAATTCCCAGTGTATTCTGTAAAGGGCAGGCTAATATTTATGCTAAATGAAAACACAAACAGCTCTTAAACAAATACTCACCAACATGTAGGACTGACATTCTACATGGACACGTAGCATCAAACAATGAAGCACAAATACATTGGCAAATGAGGGAACATATTTACACTTACAAACTGTGTTCTTGGTAGAAATGAGACCAGTGTTAAACAGAAAGTTACAAAAACTACCCATTATAGTCGTCACAAAGATTCATTTTTTATTTTTGCGTTTTTAATACACATATGTAGAAAGAAAAATGACCCTCTGCAAAACACTTTTAAAGACATAATTGAATCTGTGGGTTGGACCTACGTATTGTCACAATCATATTTTGTGTTTCATAGGCAATTGAGTTACTTGATATAACTATTTTCCTCAGAATCTTTGTTTATCGGGTTACCTCGTATTAACTGTCACAACAGGTGCAGTTTTGTGCGCCGGGTAAAGATATTGAAATAGTAAAATCTCTACGGCTACTAGTACCAAAACAGTTTTTGAAGCACTCCCAGGCATCCTCGGCATGCTGATCGATGATGGAGTTAATACATCAGTAAACAATCTAATCAAGGATCTTATCTTTACATTATGTATGTCACGACGTCAGTGTCAGTTTCAGACCCCATCATAGTACTGAGACCGCACTCACTGAGGTGGTAAATTACCTTTTATTGGCTTCGGAAAAAAGTTCTGCATCACTCCTATTGATTCTTGATCTTAATGCTGCCTTTGACACTATTGATCACTCCCTTCTCTTGGAGAGCTTGTAAGACATGTTCTTATTTTTCAGATAGACTTCAGTTCATTTGTGTGGACGGTCTATCCTTAGGCAAATCAAAGGTCTGTTTTGGTGATCCTCAAGGCTAGTTTTAGGACCTTTTGTTCTTACTGTACAGTGAAGAAAGAAATGATTTGATTCCCTGATGATTTTGTACATTTGCCCACTGACAAAGACATGATCAGTCTAGAATTTTAATGCTAGGTTTATTAGAACAGTGAGCAAGTTTTCTGTCTCCCTGGGGTTTTATGAACACCAGAATGATGCTAAACACCTTCCATGACCTCCCCAATCACCAGATCTGAACATCATTGAACCTTTATGGGTATTTCTGGATTTCAGAATACAAAAAGATCTCCACCTCTTTTATTCCTAAAAGAATTGAAGGATGGTACAATAAACCCGTTACACAGATCAGGATTTGTATGACAGCTGTAACACTCCGGGTTTTCGGTCCTCTAGGCCAGCGGAGAGAGACTAATTAGAGACATTGACGACACCTGAGTTGGTCTTCGCACTTGTTTGGGATAGCTCATTAGGTAGAGTATTTAGTCCAGAGCATTCCTGTCAGCCAGTGTTGTGGCAGTGTTTTCTGTTAGGTAGGTTTATGCTTTTCATGAGGAGGTACGTCGTCTTGTTTGTGAGTTATTCCGTGAGTGTTTTTTGTTTTTTCGTGTATGTCTATCGTCCTATGTGTTAGGCGGTAGATTCTGATTTGCCTTGCACGGAATTAAAACACCATTTAAGAACGATTCTCTGCGCTTGTGTCCTGTCTACTGCCTGCCACACCGCATCCCTGACAACAGCGCTCCAAAAAGGATTTGTGCTGTCCTGAAATAAACTTAAAATATGTAGACTGCGAAATTGAAAACATAAATCAAAACAATAAATTATCAAACCATCTTTTTTAAAACAAAAATTTCTATAAGACATTTAAACTCCTAAATAACCCCTTACCTTAAACAACAGATTTTTCCTAAACTGCTTATGTGTTGAGATTATTATCATTTTTTCCAGATTTCTGCCAAATCTTTTGGGAGAGTTTACTAACTAATGGTCTTTATTTGTGTTTTAGTTGGAAATTTGAACTTTATTCGTATCTTTATGATGTTCAGGATATTTTTTTTAGTTTTGGATGTACAGCCAACAATAGACTGCATCCAACCCCATGACCTTTATAAATGGTTTTCTTTTATGACATTTATGCAATCGTCATGGGAAAAATTATGTATTGAAAACAATTGGTTAAATTAATCTTCCAACGGTCTCTGGAATTGTAGCGATAACAAAAATGCAGTACATACATACATACATAAAAAAACATACATCGGAAACCATTCATCCTGAATAATCGAGAAAAACAATATTTGACAATATCCATTTTGAAAATGACAGCAAGAAGAGAAGCTGTCAGGACGATTTTGAAAACTTGGCAGTTAAAGACATTTTGAGGTTAATAGCATGTGTTCGACGTGTCTGGCTGAACTTGTGCCGATGTGAGGACAACATGATTGTATTCCAAATCACACAATTTTCCTTATTTAGTAATTATTTAAACCAGGGCCGTAAACACATGCATGGTCCTTGCAGTGACAAGCAGAGGTTGAAGATATCTAGAGTGAAACTAAAGTGTTAGTCTAATGCTATAGGCTAGTTCCCGATCTGATTCAGTTTTATTGCTATACTCCACTGCGGTGATTGTCAAACCAATGTATCAGAAGATGAAATTATGTCTTAGACAAACTGACTAAAGACTGTCTTATAACTGGATGAAATCATTTATTTATAGTCAGGGAAATGTTTTTGTTGTTGTCAGAACCAGTTAGGCTTCAATTGCTGAAGCCGTAGGGACTTGGTCTTGGTTTGTTTTATCCAGGTTTATTATTTTATAAATATGCTGATGCGGTATAATAGAGGTTCATCGAAAAAGACAAGAGAATCACAAGGAACAAGAAGGGTTTAGACAGAAGATTGAAGTTGCCAACAAAGCTTGATGTTAGATGGAGACAGTCACCTCTCTGCTCTGCCAGATAAACTACAGTAACAGAGCTGGACAACAGAGGCCACTTTTTCTTACCTACTGCCTAATGCAAAAGTGAGTCGACAAAATAGGGAATACGGTCCAATTTTGGGTCCACTCCCAGCTTTGCCCACCCTGAGCTATTACTCTAATCAGCGGATCACTGTCACCAGTGATGTCTTTTCACAGCCAACGATGCAACATTGGTACAAGAGTACTCTTTATTTTCTCTATTCTGTACATATTTGATTCGTAGAAGTGTTCTTAAAAAAATGTGTAGGATATTTAATAAACAAAGTAAAACAACGAATACAGAAACAAAATCACAATACCAAAAGTTGCACGAAACAAGTATGGACAGAGACTGGGGAAGCAAGGACCCAAATACGGTGTCATGGTGCCCTCCCTCTGTCCCTCTCTATGCGGGAGTTGGCACTCCCCCGACCAGCATAGAGAGAGAGTAATCACAGACATTCTAGACACCTGAGTTTTTCCCACACCTGGGTTCAGGTTTTCATTAGTGTCCCTATATAGTTCTGTGCTTATCAGTTGTTTAGTGTCGGGACATTAATTCAAGGTATGTGGTGTTTAGGATTTTAGTTGTGCTGTTATTATTTAATGCAGGAGTGTTTGCATGTTGTTTAGACCAAGTTAGAGTTGGTAATGTGAACATTCAGTTTTGTTGTTGATGGGTTGGGTTTTATGTATACCGGGTTATTTGCACGTTCTGGTTTATGTTCCTTGTGTATGAGTTTCCTCTGTCTGATTTTGTGTTTTGTTAATTCAAGTTCCCAGTTCTTGTGCCTGTCTTGCCTGTCCTGGATGAATAAAACCCATTGTAAGAAACAAGTTCTCTGCGCTTGTGTCCTCTGTCGGCTTGAGAGCCGAACCCTGACATACGGTCTGTGATGAGGGAATGCAGTTTATATCGTAGCTCTCATCAGTGAAACATCTGCATTTTAAAATGATGTATAGGTACATCATTTACTTTCACTCCCTTAAATTATATCCAATCTTTTCAAAGGCCTCATTGCAATACCTCTCAACAGTTTCTGGAGAGTTGAAAATCTGGCAAGCATTCCTCATGCCAATGAATCAAGCCACTGCTTTGTCCAACCAGGAACTCCAGGAAGTTGGTCAACAAGTATTTAGGCGCGCTACCTCACCTGCATATCTATTCTAAAAGGATAGGTACCTCCTCAGAGTCACATTAACATTTTGTAATGAGTCTGCAAGCAGGTTTATACACATGGCTACTTAACAGCTAAATGGATTACTGTTTGCGCAAACACTTTTAGCCACGGGGCCTTGAAGAAAGTGTAATATGATAAGTACGGTCTGGAGAGTTATGCAGTGGAAATATAAATGTATCAACGTCTGCCCATTGCTTTCCTGGGAATCCAAAGAGAAGTAGTAACGCAAGTATGTGACGCAGGATGTTGAGTTGACCCAGTTCCTTTATGAGGGAAATAAGAAGGGAGTTGGGGACCAACTCAAAATCTTCCCTGATCCAAAGGGTACGCTATTCCCTATTCTGTTTACTTTTTTAAAGTTTTTTTTATATTTTGTATGTAGACATTTTTTATATGGACATTTTTTACAATGGCTATATAAATATTTTTGCAATTTCTTTGGGGTTTAAGAAATTTGATATTACTGCATATTTATAATTAAGCATTGGTACAAAAAATATATTCTCTGTTTTCTATATTAAAAAGAAATATCTTCACTCACTGGATATCTTTTTTATAGTGTTTAGTCTCATAAAGCAGGTGAAAAGTAACAGCCAAAACCAAACAACACAATATTCTTGTTTTGACTCCCTTCAAAGAATTGAATCTACTAGAATTTCAAATAATTTGGGAGAGGGTGTTATTTGGCATGGATTTCAAATTGAAACACAACAAAGATCCTTGTCAATTACATGCAGA
Source organism: Dallia pectoralis (assembly GCA_029465975.1). Classification (NCBI taxonomy): domain Eukaryota; kingdom Metazoa; phylum Chordata; class Actinopteri; order Esociformes; family Umbridae; genus Dallia; species Dallia pectoralis. The sequence continues at coordinate 16,822,228 of CM055732.1, forward strand.
TTCAGGAGAGTGGACTGTTAGTGTTGAAAAAGAGTAGGAAGTCTATAGTCAACACAAACACAGAGAAATTTGTGAATATGACATTTTATTGCATAAAAAACCACCCCATCACAATGTATTACTTTAATCCACATCTGATTCACCCAAGACAACTTCAGACTTGGATTATGTAAAACATATAGATGTTTTACATATGCGTGCTTTCTCTTTGCTCAACATGTTCCCAAGTGATTAGAAGCAAATGTGACATAGTTCAGAGAGCATGGAAAAACTCCCCTAGCACACAGTAACGTTGGCTCATCTTAACTCCAAGAGTGCATCCCAAATGGTATCATATTCCCTATTGCACAATTAGCAATTGCACATTTCGTCCAACCGTAGTCTGCTAAATGAGGAACAGGATGCCATTTGGGGCATAACAAATGACAGGGAGCCAAAGGATTTCAAAGCACTTCTGAGATAGCCCCTAGTGTATAGGGCAACCATGACTGATGAGGAAGAGAGTGTATTTAGGCTGCATCACAAACGACACCCTATTCCCTATGTAGTCCCTGCCTTTGGTTCAGAGCCCTAGGGACACATTAATTTATTTAGGTTTTCTGTGCCTCATACTCTACAGACATGCAGATGATATAAAAAGTCTATACAACCAGGTTATTGTGATGCGAAAAAATGAGACAAAGATAAATCATGTCAGAACTTTAGCTACAGCTGAAGATTAACAGGAAGTTCATCTCAGCACAACAACGACTAAAGCACACATCCGAATCCACAAAAACATGGCTTCACCAGAAGAAGATTAACATTTTGGAATGGCCCAGCCAGAGCTTAGATTTGAATCCAATAGAACATCTGTGGGGTGACCTGAAGAGGGCTGTGCACAGGAGATGTCCTCGCAATCTGACAGATTTGGAGCGCTTTTTCAAAGAAGAGTGTGCTGATATTACCAAGACAATATGTGCCATGCTACAAGACTCCTACACAAAAAGACTGAGTGCTGTAATAAAATCAAAAGGTGCTTCAACAAAGTATTGGTATAAGACTGTGTGCACACTTATGCAACCAGGTTATTGCAAGGTTTTTATTTTTTATTTCCCCCCAAATATTTCAGTTTGTTTTTCAATTGAATTGTTCACGTTATAGGTCACATTATAGAAGGAAAAGAACTCACATGGTTTTTCTTTGTCAATCTTTTTCACATCACAAAAACCTGCCTTTTTATTTATTTATGGGTATGTAGACTTTCTATTTGAACTGTATGTCAACGAGTAGAAAGGGGTAGTATAGGATAATACATTTTTGTATTTGGGCAAAAGTGCTATATGGCTGTAATGGATCCCAATTAAGTCCAATAAGTCAGGTACATTTACATGGGTATATTGTCTAGCCCTCCACTCAAAGACCAGAACATTGACCTAAATATACAGAAATGGTTTGTAAATTGAATGTATGATCGTTTAATGGTGTTAAAATACATACAAAATAGTATGTATTAATTTATCTGTGTGTTAATTTATCTTGGTTTTTATCAAATCTAAATTGCACTGCTATTCGTTCGTGGGTTTAATAATATAATATATTACATGTATTTATCTATTGCAGCCACAAACAGTAATTTATTAGGTTAGTGTCGTGAGCTTGCCTGATACCTTGTGTTTCAGTACTGCAAACCTGACCTAAATCATAGGTTGATAGCATCCTAAATGACAACCCAATCTTTACATTGTTCATTACTTGTTCACCTTGTTACGGAAAAGTGTGTCAATTTGGTCTCAGATATTCTATTATGCTAAACCCATCAACATGTAAACACATCCTGTCTCTTCCCGTCTAATCAGGAACATTTTGAGGCTATAAATAAACATGATTTGGATCTGCTCATCAGATCAACCAGCCACGTTTGTGTCTGCGCCAGTTAGAGAGATTCCGGAGTAAATTTCTCTCTGTTGCCTGAGGATTCCCGTCCAAAACAACAGCATTCTTGCTTTTTAACTGGCCCATGACAAATTGTATTGTATTATATGAATTAACGGATTCATGGATTGAATAAAGGGTGGTTGAAACTAATTATTAAGGGTAAAGACATCCAGCTGCCCAGCACCTGTTCTGAGCACATGCCCGGAGACACCAACAGGACCAGCATATGCACGGACGATCGGCCTACCTGGTTAAATAAAGGTTAAATAAAATGATTCCATGTCATTATGGGAGTTATAGCCTGAGTGGCAAACAAACTCCAGTCTGTGTGTTGAAACTGGAGATTTAGTGATGAGTCTGACCCCTCAGGCCACACTTTGACTCTCCTCACTGTAAGTTCCACAAGCTTGATGATTGGTAGGTATTTCGGTAGCATGAGCAGTAAATAGTCATCAGACTGACTTATGTGGGGTGGCTTTGTAAGCTTCCGGAATCAAGACGAATCCACCTACAGGTGGCAGATTGACCATCTGGTGTCTTGATGGAGCCAGAAAAACGTGATGCTCAATGCCCAAAAGACAGTGGAGATGATAGTGGACTTCAGCAGCTCTTTGTCCTATCGCCCTGGGTGGCTCCACAGTCAATTCTGTGGAGTTATTTTGCTTGCCCAGGACTTCAAGTAGAAGCTGAACATCACCTTTCTTACAACAAATACACCACAGAGGATGTACTTCCTGCGGCAGCTTAAAAATTTCAACCTGCCAAAGACAATAATGGTGCTGTCGTCGCACCGGCATCATTGAGTCCATCTTGACCTCCTCCTTCACCGACTGGTACGCTGCAGCCACTGATACCATGCAGAGCGAGTCATTGGCTGCAATCTGCCGTCTCTAGTTTGGGAAAACTTAAAACCATCTTTGTTAAAGAAAATACATTTTTGGACCAATAAAATGACATGTGTAAGCATTGTTAATGTTGTATAAAAAACGCTATAAACAGCTAATTCTCAATGCAATATCTACATAGGCGTACAGAGGCCCATTATCAGCGACCACCATTCCAACATTTGCCCATTTACCCACATTTACCATTTACCCATCCATTTTTGTAGAGCAAATTGAAGCAAATAGAAAATTATTACCATGCCCTAATGACATTTACATTGGTTTTTAAGACGCTGTGCTGGGTTAAGCCAAAACAAATGATTGACATTTTGTGCCTAAGAACACAATAACTGCACATTGCACCGGTGGATATATGTTCTTCTGAATCCATATTTTAGATTTAGTTTCCACCAAATGTGTGACGTGTAATGATGTGGGGGTGCTTTGCTGGTGAGACTGTCTGTGATATATTTAGAATACTGGGCACACTCAGCCAGCATGACGGTCAGGGCCTGGACCTTAAGCCTACTTTAGGTTGGCCCTAGAGAGCTAGCAGGGCATGACAGCCCTCTAGATTTTGTGTTTCTCGTTTTCTCCCCAATTAGTGTCAGCTGCCTTGTGTTGCCCTAATTGGGGAGCCTATTTAAGTTCAGTCTTTGTAAGACACGTTTGTGGTTCATTGTTGGAGTCCTGTGTTGCTGTTCAGTTAATATTTTGTTCTTTAAGTTTTCGGAATAAAATAGAATTATGTTCCAAAAGAGCTACACACCTGCATCCTGTGACAATGGCTAACACAGCATTCTGCAATGATTTGCCTGCTCGTCTTGTTTGCGCTTAGTGGGCCTATAATTTGTTTTCCAACAGGATAATGACCCAAAACAAACCTCCAGGCTGTGTAAGGGCTAATTGACCAAGAGCGAGAGTGATGGTGCCGCACCACAATCACCCAACTTCAACCCTAATGAGATGGTTTGGGATAGGTTGGACACCAATGTGAAGAAAAAAGCAGCCGACAAGTACTAAGCATGTGGGAAGCTGGGAACTCCTTTTAGAATGGTCAGAAAAGGATTCCAGGCTGATTCCACGCAACAATCTCCCAGTTACTTGCTGAACCATCTAAATGCTGGGCTGCCTGATGCATTTGAATCCTGAAAATCTGATATGTCTAAATCTCAAGTGCATTTCGGAATAAATAAGGACATTTTATTTTAATGGTCTAAAGTGAGTGTTAAAATAACCTGCAATCAGCAGAAATCAATATTTGGCTCCACTGCAAAAATTATATTGAATTTGAATACTGAATGAATGAAATAAAGTTAGTCATTGCTTATGAAACAAATTTGTTGTCATGAGTATGTCTCATCAATAAATAGTCAGAAACAGTAAATATATCGAAAGTCGTGTTTAATTCATCATATTTTTTGTGACATACATACCTAGACATTAAACAATCCGTCGATCAAGAGTATGATGCTAATACCGCATATAATAAATATGTATGCAGCATTATAAAATGTCCCTGTGGTGAGAGCTCTATGAATGCAAAAAAATAGAAACATTTTTTGTTCATCAAGACTAGAATACCTTTAGTTCAACAAATAACCCAGTCTCCAATCCGTTTGTGCTTCTACTCCACTGCTGACTGTGTTAAAATAATGACAACACATATGACAGTCCCTATATTACTATATATTGCCAAAGTATACTGTGCATTACTTCTGACCAGAGCTTGTTTTAAAGTAATGAGCTATGTAGGGAACAGTTTGTAATTTGGGACGCATTTGTAACAACAGTATTTGGAATAAATAACTATGAATAAAAAGCAAGCATTAGGCACTATTAACATTTTGATTGACTACAATACTGGCAAACATACACAACAAATATAACACAATCTTGGACTTATTTTTAATAGCAAATAGCTGGATTCTCTTAAAATATGAACTCAAGGAAAAATATATTACAGTAAATTAATCGTTTGGGAGAATTCCTTTTTTTTATCCAAAAGTTTACATTGTTGGAACTGATGTCTTATTCTAGTAAGATCTTAAGACCAAACATCTACCCCTTCTCAGTTAAATATCAATTTTTTGGGAAAAAACTAAGTTATAGCAAAACCAATTCCTCTTTTTCCATATCTACATTTTGCACCTGAAATTGCCATGTGAGCCAACTTTAGTTTTCGCAGGATGGATATGTATAGTAATCCAGACTTGTACATTTACTGTATCTCCAGAATAATTCATATTTTCAATATATTTACAAAGGTAACATGGTTATTTAACATATCAGAGATGGCTTTGACTAATTGTCCAGCCAAATAAACACATAAAAAAGCATCTTCTGTAAAAGAGGACATTTACATTCACATGATACCATCCATACAATAGATTGATCGTCAATGTGGTATAACATTCATGGTGTCTGCAGAAAAAATGCGGAGTAATACATTAGAAATTATGACATAGCAGTACTTAGCATTAGGTCAACACTATACTGTATATAATTGTTTACAATGTTACTCCCCCAAACACTATTGTCACTATACAAATACCAAACTCAACTTAAACCTCTGTCTACAAAACCATTATAATTTATTGGCAACATACTTAACAAAAATAATTATGCAACATTAGACATTTTCTAATATTGTGGATGGATTGCGTTAGCAAATGAAAAATGCTCTCTTACAGGGATCTAAAGTAATCTGTGCAAACAGATTGAGATATAGTTTTTCTTTGCACATTTCTGGAATATCATTTTATTCAGCTCAGGAAACATGTGACATTTTGGGTTAATCTTTTTGTTCAGTATTGAATGTACAGTTTAACTAGTGTAGATACACAACCTTGACAGTCCACGTATCCTTCATGTTTTAACACATTTACAGTAGCGACAATATTTAGTTAAAACCGCAAAAATACACACACAAACTAAATCTACAAACAGGTGAAATTGGGTTCTTTGGCTTGTTCCCATAGGCGAACCCTATCTGGTATTACAAATATTTTTTTGTATTCATTATGTACATAGAACTATGTATGGTTCTGTAAAGATCCTTCTTTAAATGATTCTACCCAGAACCCTCCGAAGCTGTTCTGCCCATTTTCTACCCAGGATCTTTCAAAGATGTTTAGCCAGTTATTACCCTGTTTGCCGAAATAAGACTGTTTGATTCCACGCATGTTAGGTGTACCCATTGCCTGGCCAACAAGCACATCCCTCTTATAGACCCCTGGGCTCTGAAGGAATAAGCGCAGCCAAGACCTCTCTGGAAACTAGAGCAGAATCTACCAAGTGGGAGTCATTCATCAACGTAATCAATGAACCACACAATTCACACACATAATCATAAGTTGTATCTGAAAAATGATCAACCAGGAACCAAAAACGGTTTGCCCAAATGGTCAGGTGAAGAATCGGTGTGGAAATCGGTTAGAATGCAATACATGTAGGAGCAGGTTGAATTGTTTTTGGTAAACTGGTTAAGATTATTGATACCAGGTAGAACTATTTCAACCAAGAAATATGATTCTCTCTGGAACCAAATATATATATAGTTTCCCTATTAGAAGCAATGAAGGACCCTTGAGAGAGATTTTTGCACAGTTATTGGGAAATAACAATAAATCTCTACAATTGGTCTAAACTCCAAAATTGGTTAAAGCAATTTTTGGACAATCTTTCTGTGCACGCAACTCTCTAAGTCAGGGTGACACAGTATATTGTGCTATTATCCTTTCCCCTAGTATAATATTTAATATAACTTTGTGAAATAACTACCATCGATGTTAAAAACAAGTTGCCTGTTAAAGCAAAAACACAACATTGGCGAACATGTTGGGATCATGCCGTTTTTGGAAATGTTAAAAAAGGCAACATTTAAAACAAACAACTGGCATATCATATAGTTGCTTTCATTGAAAGACAGTCCAAAAATTACTTCACATTACTTGCACAAATTGTAGATATGTGTCATAATTACCCTTATAATTACTCATCAAACGTATCAGTTAACTCAAACTCCTGTTGTTAAAGTTCAAACACTCAAACCACTATACAGAATATAAGAAAATACAACATGATATGACATGTTTCAATCTGTAAATCTTGAATTGTTCAAGTTTGCTTTTCAATTGAAAAGTGATGACAAGTGAAACTTTAGAGATAATATTTACTACATTTGAACAAAGCAAATAGTAATAGAATGTCAAAAGGATAACACTATATATATATATTTCATAAAAGATAAGTGGATGTCGCAAAAGATCACAAGGCAGTGTAAAATTATTTTCAACCCAGAAATAGAGAGGTTAAAACCTGCAGACATTTCTCTCTGGAATTCACTGATTATCTGATATAAGTATGGCATTATTGCAATAGAGTCTAAATTATGTACCAGTTTGTTTATATTTTTCAAACTCAAAATTTCAGACACATTTTTAAGATCATTCTCTAGATTAAAACATCACTGCGGCAATTATTCTGCTAATTCTCTGGGCCAATCAAATTTTTTAGAGGACAAAATGGTCGGCTGTTTTTGTTTCATGTAGTGTTTATTTACCAGGGTTTCATAGCGATGTAACGGGGACAAACCCCTCCTTAACCCCTCACAGGACACAGGTCTCAGTCTGCAGAAAGGACTGGGTACGTGAGACACGTTGAAACTGGGCCATGTTCTCAGAGCCATTTCGAGAGGCATACGTGCTGTGCTTGTTGGAGTTTTTGCCCATACGACAGTTTAAGTATATACTCCGCCATTTTCTCTTCAGTTCCACTTGGACCTAAATTAAAAAAGTGAATGTCTTAGCACAGAGGGAAAAATGTTTCACATTTGTCATGATATAACACTTTTGCATAGTCTCTAATAAGAATGATTTACTTACTGTTTAACTGCAATGAAAACAAAGCCGACCTCCAATTCAAACTAAACGTTTTGTCAACCGCTATTACAAAATAATTCGGAGACTATTTATTTTATTTATTTATCTTAATTAAAGTCTGGACCTTGCTTCCAAAATCATCAATCATTTTATCAGGGGTTTGTTTTAAATCGAGGCAACGTTTAACTCCAGAAAATAAAAAGAGAGCTTACCTCACTGTTTAAGAAACAGTACAAAATAGCAACCACAAGGCCCTGCCAACAGAAACAGTCCAGCCAAAATATTAACAACCATAATCAACCAATCTGAAATTTAAATACCCAAAATAGCCGAAAGATATTGTGTGGAAATTCAAAATGCAATAACGCCAGGTTTTACCTGAAAGGATCCCAATGCGAGGTCAAAGAAGATTTTGTAATTTACCATGGATTCATTGAGAGACACAAAGACAACGTAATGGATGCCAAACAGTGGGATCAGCAGCAGAGTTGATTTGGCCAACCTCCTGAAACCACATACACACAATGTTACACAGAGTATCAAGCAATAAGGCCAGAGAAGGTGTAATATATAGTCAATATTACCTGATTATGTGCAAATCTTAAGAATCACACAATGCAAAGGCATACCCAGTAAGTACATGTGTTTTGTCGTGCCATACTATTAAAGAGAGTGCTCCTAATCTTAGATTGTTTCCTGTATAAAAGACACATGTCCACAGAAGCAATCAATCAATCAGATTCCAAACTATCCAGCATGGCCAAGATCAAAGAGCTGTCCAAGGATGTCAGGGACAAGATTGTAGACCTACACAAGGCTGGAATCATCGCTAAGCAGCTTGGTGAGAATGTGAAAACAGTTGGTGAAATTATTTGCAAATGGAAGCAACACAAAATAACTGTCTCTATCACCCTCGGCCTGGGGCACCATGGAAGATCTCACCTCATGGAGTTTTAATGACCATGAAAACGGTGAGGAATCAGCCCAGAACTACACGGGAGGATCTTGTCAATGATCTCAAGGCAGCTAGGACCACTGTCACCAAGAAAACAATTGGCAACACACTAGAGGGCTGCATTGGGATTGGGTCCCGCCGGGTCCCACGGGACCCAACGCAAATCTCGCTGGAGCGGGCGGTTTGAACTTTGCTGTGGGCGGGTACGGGCGGCTAAAAAATACACTGCGGGATCAGGATATGATATGCTGGATTCCATACTGCAACAGGATGATCTCCACATTACTGCTGAGCAATAACCAGTATGAAAGAATTGCACAGATCAATGCAGACACTTTGAAAACAGTAGTTGTGTTCCTTAAGTTGTTCAAGGATGCAATGACTTAGAGTCTGACATCTCCACTCCCAGCACATAAAAACTGAAAATACACAGTGGAATTACAACTTAAAATAAGGTAAATGCAGTCAAAAAATCTAAACGGAGATAAAAGACAATGAATAAAAATTATAAGTATATAAATGAATAACAGCATGAGCCATTTATAAATACATAGTCATTTATATAATCCTATCCACGCAGTTTGATCTGGTCCCGGCCACAACAGATGAGCCTCCAGACAAAAAGCAAAGCACAGAACGATTAGCTGACTGGGAAGGCGATGCGTCATTTGATAATTGTATTTTATGCAAAGCAGTGTATTTGTATGCGCCGTGTCACAGTGCACCGTTTTTGATAAAACAAAGTTGTTATTAATTTTAAAAAATGACGTGTTTTCTCACGACGGGAGAAGACACAAACTCAATGCATCTCTATTATTGTGCGGGCAGAAATTTTGCAGAGTTTTGCAGGTGCGGGCGGGAGTGTAACATCCACATTGCAGGAGCGGGCGGGAGTGTAACACACACGTTGCGGGTGCCGGCGGTAATGGTCAGAAATTCTGCGGGAACGGGATGAAGAGAACAGTCCCACGCAGGGCTCTACAACACACTACACCATCCTGCAGCACCTGCTAGGTCCCCCTGCTCAAGAAAGCACATGTACCGGTCCAACTGGAGTTTGCAAATGAAAATCTGATTCAGCGGAGAACTGGGTGAAAGTAGTGGTCAGATGAGAACAAAATCGAGCAATTTCGCATCAACTCAACTTTCTGTGTTGGAGGAAGAAGAATGCAGCCTATGACCCCAAGAATACCATCCCCACCGTCAAACATGGAGGTGGAAACATTATGCTTTGGGGGTGTTTTTTTTCTGCTTAGGGGACAGAACAACTTCACTGCATCACTGGGACGATGGAAGGCCAAGGCAACAAAGGAGTGTCTCAATAAGAAGCACATTAAGGTCTTGGAGTGGCCTAGCAGATCTCCAGACCATAATCCCATAGAAAAGCTTCAAAACCTTAATAACTTGGAGACAATCTGCAAAGAGGAGTGGGAGAAAATCCCCCCTGAGATGCATGCAAACCTGGTGGCCAACTACAAGAACCGTCTGATCTCTGTGATTGCCAACAAGGGTTTTGCCACCAAGTAGTAAGTCATGTTTTGCAAAAAGATCAAATGCTCATTTCACTGAGTAAAAGGCAAATCAATTCATATTTTATTTGCACTATTCTGGATGTTTGTGTTAATTTATACTAATTAAACATATGTAATTAATGGATATAATCCCATATTCCTAGCACCTAATTTCTGCATGAAGCTTGTGACTACAAATGTGATGGATGTATTTGCAGTTTGTTTTGTTGTATCTTTTTATATATATAGAAACATATTTCACTAACATTTCAGCTTTTGGAATACTTGAACAGAGTGGACAGATTACTGAGTTAATTCCCCACTTTGTGAAACTACTCCTCTGGCTGAACATATCCTCCAAACTTTTGGGAAAAAAGGCTGTCATTAACTGCCTTCAGGAATGGATTTGTGCTCTATTGATTAAAGTCTTTGTCCAAAATGGCACCCTTTTCTCAATATAATGGGCTATGGGCTTTGGTAAAAAAGAAGTGCACTATGTAGGCAAAATGGTGCATCTGAAATCCAAAGGGTGTACTGGTTAACTTCATGGTGGATTATCCTGTTGCAGCCGGCACCAGCTCATCCGGTTTCAGCATCGCCACATGACTTTCAGCCTTTTAATCTTCTCGCCAACAAGACGGAAATAGATCTTGCTAAAGGCAGTCTGTTTAACATCTATAGCGTTGCACAGATCTCAAGTTTTACTCTGCACTCAATTTACACATTTATATATTTGGCCTGAGAAGGCAAATAAAATGCCAGACATCATTGGCATAAATCCACACTGCATTGTTGACTATTCATTGTCCGTCGCTGAGGTGCACATGCTTACTTGTATTGTGATTGGTCGTTGCCACCTACGTCAGGACATCTCAGTTTCTGAAGAAGAATTCTTATAATTCTGACGAACAAGATGCAGTTAATCTGGAAACACAGTCCCCAAATATTACGTTATATTATCATGAAAATAAAACACATTTAAAATTTTGTCAAATTGGTTCACCCCTGTTTATTGATTTTTAAGAGTGGTTAGTACAAACATATAAACATTTATCTCATATGCTGTAATATGCATCTGCGTCTGGATGGGAGAAAGGTTGATTTAAGGGCATAAAATATATAGAAACATTGCATCAATTTGAAAGCATGCATAGAACCTACAAACATTTAACTTGGTCTTGCTTTTCTATTTTTTTTATCTCACTAGTATCCAGATCTGAGTATAATCTGAATGTGTATCAACTCGCTTTCTATTCCCAATTCAAAGCACAATTTTTGAGTTAAAAATAAGCCATTGTTAAATAATAGCACTGTAAAAAAACATCTACTGCTGTTTGGCTCACACTCTCTGTGTGGCAGTTACTTATCTTGTGGACACCTTCTGTTTACTTAATGCCTGGGTGTAAAATGTGGTTTACACAGCATGTGGTAGAAGGAATTACAGCCGCTGCAATAGGGAGGAGGCGGGGCTTAAAAAAGGCCTCAGAGCTATAATGTTGACATCCAACAGACTGAACTGTATGTTTTCCAGGAGGATTACAGTAGCAACCCATCACCAATGCCGCACCAGGTGAAGGGATTTAAACAAGGATAGATAGATAGATAGATAGATAGATAGATAGATGATGGACACCCACCATGATAGCTATTAAGATTGGTCCATTGATCACAAGGACGATTATCGGTTCATTATTCTGTTCCCAGCATCTGAAGGAATTGGAAAAGTGACGTTACATAAGGGCAAAAAAGAAAGCGTAATCGACACATTTATTTGAGGTATTTAATATTAACCTAAGCACAACATGTTGATTTGAGCAATACATCTAAATGATTAGGGTTGCTAACTTTGAATAAACAAAATGTGTGTCACGCAAATATATTTATATTCTATAAGCAAAGACAATTAGCACATCAACATTATATTTATATTTATTTATATTGTCCATATTCCATAGTCTTCAATTGCTACTAGGTTTTTATTGTATGGATTTTTTTTACATTATTTTTGCTTTATGTTTCCTTAAATGATTACTGCATAAATGTCAGGTTACACACAATAATTGTGTATAGTTGTTCAGAATCACTATGAAACACTATGTTCTTTGATGAATTTGACAAGTGAAATACTTTCACTTTGTGTCAGAGTTGTGGTGAGCTGTGTTGCACATGAGGAGTTTAGTCGGGTGCACTTCCTGTGTTTCGCTGATTGTTTTTCTTTTAGCACAGCTGTTTCTGTTTAGCTTATCACTGGAGCATAGTTCAGCAATTAGGGTATTTAAGTTACAGGGATATGTCACCGCTTTTTCTGATTATATTTCAATGTCATGGTATGCAAAGGTGTGTCGGTAGCTGTTGTTTTATATTTGGACTCTTTGTATATGTATATATGTATGCACACTTTCATTTACATTGAGTTTAGTTCCATCATTCAATGTTTTGTGTTTGTTTTTTTGTCGTGAGATAAAATAAACACCACGATTGGTGACAACCTCTGCTCTGCATCTGTTTTTTCCCTGCTCAACAGCCTAAGTTCGTGACGCATTGATACTTGCAATAAAGAATAAGAATTACTAGCAATAATCAATATTTACGGTGTACAAAGTGATTTACCCAGTGTCTTCAAAATATATCCTTGCAAAAATCCAAGCAGAAATAAAAACGGTTGGGATTCCTGAAACAGGGAGAATGATAGCGACAAGAACAAAGATAAATCAAATGCAGTGGAATTCAGTCAGATCAAGTAAATCGTCTTTATAACAATATTGAACTTTTCTGTGAAATGTGTATATATAAGCCCTGGCCCTACAATGCAATATATTCAATGCATTTCAACATTTTACTCATTATTGTTAGTAAATTGCATTCGATAAGCAACTTACCCCACCCGATGAGAAGGTAAATGATGAACTGTCTATTTTCAGAGAAGATGAAAATTAGCAGCGTATGAAGGTAGAGGGCCTCAACTAGCAACCAGAAGACATTGGCCATGATGAAGTACTGAAAGACCACAAGACTGGCCTTGCATCCAACCTGGAACAATATGCAACATTAGTTTTGCTATACTGTACTGAGAACTCAACACAAAGATCTAACTATGCATCTACATGGAAACTCAACGCCATGTCATTAAAGAAGCGGAAACCACATGTTTCTAAAATGTTTCGACAAACACAATCTGAGTGGACTAGAGGCACAAGAACCAAGAAAAATGTTCAAGATGCAAAACTGAATCTGCATATTTACTAAGTAGAATTGAAACGTGAAATTGGCACACAATCAAATCAGTTAGCCCAGTGAATAAACTAGAAGTAAAAATAGGTGAAACAAATGCTTGGATATAATACATTTTGCTACCTTTGCCAGGCGGGCTCTCATCTGCACCGGGATGTCATCTCTCCAATATTACTCATGGGCGGAGTCACTAGTCGTGCAATCGGGAGTGAACTCTCTGGGCAATTCACAGCTCTCATTCAGGTTGCGGTTGGTTGGTGTCCATGTGGTTAATGCTTGGCAAAGTGGGTGGAGTGACCTCCTATCTTTAGGGCCCTGTGAGGGGTACCCCACCCCCTTTGTCTCAGCACCAAGGTTTTACACTGCTATATTATTGTTCCGGCGGAATTGTGTCAGTTCTCCTTCTCCTTTGTAAATTCTTTGTAAATCGAAGGAATGCGCTCTCTCAATTATTCATGCCAGAGCGTGATAACAGCTATTAAAATTTCACAGATGAATGTTCAATTTGAATGTAATTCCTGAGAGGTACGGTTTGTTCGACAGTAGGAAAAAGCAGCCAAAGAATGTTTTCAAATTCATTTCAGGCATACATTTGCCACATTTGCGACCTGTGTCAATCGTTACAACTACATCATAGCTCTCCCTCTCTAACTAAGGTGTTTGCACATGGGGAAATAGTGTATTTAATTATATTTTGAAAAAGATTTGCAGCAAGCAAAAGTTGCTGGTGAGGTTAACCTCCCATTACATATTCAAATCACATTTCTGTTTGGTTCTGTTGTCAATGAAATGCTTAAGCATTGCTAGTATAGACAGGAAAACAAAATAATGTAGTATTTTCAAATGTCACACCAAAAAAATTGTAAACAAGTCAACCCATGTGTTTCAGTTTTCCTGATCATAAAAAAGTCCATCTGTTGTCCTAAGAGGAGTGATAGAGGTGCACTTCCCATATTTGATATAATCATAAAAGGCTGTCTGTGAGCACTCCAGGATCTACAACATCAACATACTGTTAAAATATTACAAACTACACACTGCCCTGCTGTCTTTTGGTGTGCTACGAGGAACAAAGCCGTCTTTGCCTCCTTTTATGAAACAAATCTCATCTAGGAAAATCTGAAAAGTCTTTGGTTTATATTTTCAATTTTCAACATTTTAACTAGGTGGTTCTAAGCCAAGCAAGATATTTCCGTTATAATCAATTACACTTCCTCTTTCAAATCTATGACTTGTTGCTATACATTGAAAAGAGTCCCACTGTCAGCTGTTGCCAAATTATTTTATTTTGCCAACATCAAACTCCCAATGTCCAGTCCCGTATGCATGGGTTTAAAGAATAAACGTTTAGCTGCTGTTTCTGTAAAAGGCTAGAGATCTGCAATAATAGCGTCATGAAATGGAGTTCTGTTGGATGAATCTACTGTCCTGATTGCTCTCTCATTAGTGTTGTTGTTTTAACGATTGAACAGATTGTCATTACGAACAGATACTGGTTTACCGCTGTACTCACCAGTGACGACTGTTCAGAGCACTGTGTGCCATGAGAGAAGAGGATGTCATCCTTCACAAGAACTGCCACCGCTCTCAGGATGAAGGAAAAAAACAGGTTGAGGTGAATATAGTTGCGTGTGCAGTGGAGTTTTCTATACAAAGAGGAAAGGAGGTGAAATAAATAATTCGCAACAGTTTTAATTCAATCTCACGCTGTTCAGAACAGAATGGTTTCTATTAACGATGAATATGTCTTCAATGAGACTCATTTCGAATTCTCACCTGAAAAGACAGAGGATGGTGCTCCCAGTGATGAGTGCGATCAGAGACAAACTGTGACCCAGGGTGTATAGAAACTTCACCACAACAAAGAATACAAGCTACAAGAGAGAGAGAACATACTATTACTATTAATCATGGAGTGCCTTTCCACATTTTATGTGTTTAAGGTGATTCAATTTAAGGTGTTTTTGCCACTGATCAACAAAAACTGTTCCATTATGTCAACAACAACTAGAAAAGAATTGCCTGTATTCACCCTCTTTTGTTCATATTGTGCAAAGACAATAACAGCGAAGGAAGAAGGTATTTGATCCCCTGCTGATTTTGTACGTTTGCCCACTGGCAGAGACATGATCAGTCTATCATTTTAATGGTAGGTTTAAATTGAACAGTGGGAGACAGAATTACAACAAAAAACAAAATGAATGCAGCAAGGAATCAAATACTTATTTTTTTCACTGTATGTCAAATTGGTTTTAAGCCACTACAATGATGCTTTAGCTCTATGTTTGGAGACATTGTCTAGCTGAAAGATTAATCTTCTCCCAAATTCCAGGTCTTTTGTTGACTTAGTTATTTTCCCTATGATTTCTCTGCACTTTGCTGCATTCATTCTGTTCTTTCTCTCTTCACAAGCTTCCCAGGCCCTGAAGCAGAGAAACAAGTCTATTGCATGATGTTACAAGCATCATGCTTTACGATAGGGATGGTGTTCTAAAGAATGATGTGCCATAAAAAACATGAGCAAAAAAGTTTTCATGTGGGGTTTTTCTGTCTTCATGAAGTTTTTACAAAAGCTGCAGTATGCACTGTGTCTCCCAGCTCAGCTATGGAAAACTGTAATTGCTTAGTATTTTTAAGGACTCCCTGGCTAGTGACCATGTTGTCTTAATACTTTTGAAGATTGTCTGTTTTACACCGATTCACAGTTTGGCGATATTCTCTCCATTTCTAAAGAATCAACTTGACAGGATTATTCAATATTTGCCTTTAAATGTTTCTTCTTCAGTTTATGTTAGAACATGTATTAACCAACTGTAAGACCCACCAGAGTCAGGTGTATTTTATATTCAAATACTTTTATTATAATACAGTATATAGTGGGCTAGGGTAAGCCAGCAGTCTACACAGAAGTCTACACAGCTGTCTCTGGCGCATGAATTCTGCAGCACACAGCGCTGAGGCATGGGTTCTAATATGTCCCAATGCTCTTTCAGTATAAAAATATCTCTATCTTTTTACTCTGTCTCTACCAAATGAAGCATAATGATTATAAAACATGTATGTCTTTTAAAGTATATACATTTTAAAAGAGAAATGACTTACTAACACTAAGAAAATGACAAACTAGTAGAGAGAACATGACAGAGTTTAATTGAGCATTATAAGAACATATCTAATGTGTGAACACTGAAAATGTACTTTAATATGAGCAACAAATGACACATGAATTTAGTCAATTATTAACAGCATCATTGCGATGTTGGAAAGAGTAAAACTAATATTCAAAAATATACTGCTGAGACTTTATAAAACATGTGCCAAGCATTGTCAGAAAGAGTAATTGTAAATACAGTAGCATTACAGTTAATCATTAAACTAGTGAGAAGAGCAAATAAAAGGTTGATTCAAAGAATAAATTCTGTCAATAAAAGGACCTGCCTGAATAAGTTGTTCATGTTGTTTCCCTAGGAAATGTGTTCAAATGTTTGATTTCCCCCTTTTACTGGTGTCTAATGAAAAACAAAGAGACGTCCTTTAAAACAAATGCCTGACAAGGACCCTACCAACCTTCCAACGCAGCAAACCTCCTAGTGATTCCTTTGAGGCAATGCCAAATTTACATTATATTATTAAAACAGTCGCTCTCTAAAAGCACAGAGAGATCCTGTCCTGAAGAGGTGACATCCCTTCTCCATCGGCACTTCACACTTTCCACTGCTCATTGTTCTTCAAAACGCGCACCGATGCGCACACACTTTTTATGTCTTACTTTTTATCTCCACTTATCTCGTACTAATCAGTACAATGGCGGATGCATTTGAATTGTTATCTTTTAATACACGAGGCCTGATTGTCATTAGGCCTATATATAATGTAAATACATCTCTATGTACACAAGTGTCTCCAAAGGGCAATACATCTTTACATGTATACTCTATAGTTCTTCGCGATATCTACACTCCCCAAGGTAAAACTGTTAATATAGGAATCTCTGTGGTCTAAACCAATAAGCAACCAGGATCCAAAATAATAGCTAATGTATAACAGCTAGGGACTTTTCTTAGTGTCAATGTAAGGTATGAGCTGAACTAGCTTTCTAATATGTAAGTTAGTTAAGTACCATGATCTGTGTTTGTAAGAACCCACATCAAAGCTGAAGCCCCAGTGTCCCAAAGGGGTAACCTGGGATTCCAACAAAAAACAAACACTGACTTTAGAAGCATTGACAGTATATATAGTATAATTTATCTAAAACTGCCTTGCACAAAAGCTCGTCATGGCAGCCAAGAGTTCAAATTCTGGTCACGGCGTACCGACAAAGCCTGAGGGTCACACGAGAATTCCTGCAAATTGCCTCCGCACCATCTACGGTTGGCGGGTTGAGAGTCGAACAGAGTTGACTTGCCTCAACGCGCTCTAGCAACTAATCGTGGTAGGCTGGTAGCATGCAAGCTCAACAGTAGTTGGTGGTCGATTTACTTCTACAACAGCTCCATAGAGTACTGCCTGGATGAGAGAGCAGTGTGATCAGAAGCAGAATCGCTTGACCCTTGACTCTCCGGAGCTGTTTGGGGTGTGGCTGCGACGAGGCAAAGCCTTTAGCATGATGTACTTTGAAGAATTGGGTCTAATAGTTAATCACCAACAGAATTTTGCTCTGTGTGCCCTTGAATTTCCCTGTCAAGTTAATTTCACACGTAACCCTATGGTCTCATGAGTGTTTACAAGGATCTCCTGTGAAGATACACCAAGATGGTGGCGCTTGCACAACGCGAGGCTCTGAGTCACCAGATTTAGAACATTTGTAGTTAATTAAATTGTTATTCTTTTAACCTTTTCAGTCGACAAAAACTACTGGATATAGAAAAACTGCACAACAATTGCTTTCAGCATTACCTACCTTGGAAGATTGATTGCGTTTGGTCACTGGCGGACAAAATAGACAAAATACGACTGAGGATCATCTCACAGAGAAGGAATTAGAACTACATGTGGCCTAACAATAGCATACCAGACAATGCAGTCAGGCTCGAGAACCTCTGTGTCTTTCGTGGTACTCAAATGGCAGCCCAGTCAGGCACGACCAGCGGTGGTGGTCTGGTCTCTGCATTTATGTGAATTAAGCATGGTGTACCAACACTAAACTCATTCGGAGTCAGTGCTCTCCCAATCTGGAATGTCTCTTGGTTGCTGCAGACCCTTTTACTTGCCAAGAGAGTTCATGTCCATTGTTGTTACGCCAGCCCACATTCTACCAAATGCTATGCCTGCTGCTGAGGGCACGTGATGCTGCTTTCTGAGCCGGTGATGAGGAGGCCTACAGCTCATCCAGAGCCAACCTGAAAAGCGGCATAAAGATGGCCAAACATGCCAACAAACTGAGGATCGGGGAGCATTTTCACAACAATTGTGACCCTCGACAAATGTGGCAGGGCATTCCAGCCATCACTCACTACCGACCAAAGCACCCTACCTCCTGATGTCTCCATTACCAACGAGCTGAACACCTTTTATGCCCGCTTCGACAGGGACAACAAAGACCCAGCTATAAAACTGGAGCGCACCCCGGACGTCGCCTCAGTCTGACCATCTCAAAGGTATCTTCTGCACTTAGCAGGGTTAGCGCACGGTGGCTTGTCCTGAGTAGCGAACTAGGTCACAACTAGGTCACCCCGGGTTGGGAACCACTATCTTAGAGGTAGTAATTTGAAAAAAGGGGTGTTCTGAAGAAAATGTATAACCCTTTCAGACGGTTCATCAATTAACTTATTGTGTTAATATTTTAAGTACGCCAAAAAATGAAAGAATGTTCCTAAAAAGAACCAAAAAATTTACTTTTGCTTTCTAATAGAGGTTATGTTCATACAATGTTCCTTAGTGTATTTCAGCTGTTTCCAATAAAATTCTCACTGTCAGCCGAACATGACAATACATTACAAGTAGTTGAGTTGTTAGTACAAAACGACTGACTACAGGTTACAGGCTTAGATGTGGTATCCCAATAAGTTCACTTGGTATATTTGCTTAAACTATATTCACCAATTTCAGGAACTCATTGCTTCACTACTGGTTGCAGTTCGAAAACAAACATATAGGAAACATATCCTCTCATCTATTATTCATATAAAAAATAAATTGGTCTTTGCTTTAAAACCATTGAACGGACAGGGAAAAAGATTCGGCGAGAGAACGCTAGGCAAATATCATGGAAATAATAGTTTCACAACTAATGGAAACTATCATTACATAGTTAAAATAAAACATGATTCTTCCAAATCTATGGTTTTCTCAATGTATTTGTCACATATCAGGCTGTAGTGGAGTGTAGAAAGCCAGGCAGAGCAACTTGTCACGTTTGGTTTGGCGTTTAATATTAAAATTAAAACAGCCGCGCTAAAGAGCGACTTACTAAAAAGACGTTCAACACAGTAAAGACTAACAGACAATACACATTTCGTCATGAAACGTAACTTGAAACAATAACCGTCAATTGTGAACCTAACCATGGACCTTAAATAGCTCACTGGTAAACTAAACCCAAAACAGCTGTGCTCCTAATCAACATGATACACAGAAGTGCTCTCCCTAAAACATCCTGTGACAACACAGCTCACCCATTCGTGACAGTATTTTGGTTTCTTTTTTTCTGTTCCATGTTCTTTTTTAGTAAAGTGACTTTGGGTCCCAGAAACTGGCTGTATAAATATAATGTATTATTATTATTAATATTATAGATAGATAGACGGATACAAGAAACTCAAAAGAGTGCCAACAGTGGCGCTGTGATCTGGACCAGTGGTGCCTTTCAGGAAAAACTCCAATAGACGAGAGAAAGAAAAGCACAACAGGCATTTTAAGGTCATTGCATTCAATCTGAACAAAACAACTAAATGGGAAGGAAACATTTCCAGTCATTTTACTTCTGTCAGTCTGTATGGCAAATTAGATTTCACAATTTATAAGTATTTCTCAAATAATGCTAAACGGATGGCTCATTTGTGTAGTTGTCTGTGTTCTGGTTACACTTTATTCAAAAATTGTAAATGCCGAGCATTGGAATGGCCGCATGATAATCAGTGGTCGTCGTGTTTACTCCTAGTGCGCTGCTGCTACTAGAGTTCCCGTCATCCTCTAGTACTGTGGGACAACCAGAACGACAGAGGCTGTATGCCAAATGACACACTATTTCCTACATGGCTCGGGTCAGAAGTAGTGCACTAACATGAGAGTAGGGTGGCATTTGTAACACATCCTGGTAGAATGTTTAGATGTGGGAGACAGCCGGGTTCCACGGTGAACAGTGTGTTTACGCCGCTTTTAAGAAGCCTGCGTTTCATCTGCAGCGTGCCCACACACACACACACACACATGGAAACGTTATGGTCCGGCATTTCTTTAATAAAACAGACCCAGGACCAAACTTATGTGCATCTGTTATCTACTGCTAGTTTTTTTTTATCAAACCACTAACAACATTCCTGATTATCTTCAAAACAATGTAACAGGAATCAAACTAGAACACATGTTTATGTCCAATGTAACACCTTAATTATATCAGATCTGTCATTGTAACGACGAAGGTCAGTGTATGCGTTTTTTGTAAGTTCTAAATTACCGTGAACGAAGACACAACACGAGCCATGCAAGCCAGAGTGCTGGCGATAGAGAACGGAAGACATGGAGGAAATGATTCTCAGGCAGAAACAAACAGTGTACAAGTGATATGCTGTACTCACAGCCCTGCTATTCTCATCCTTACTTTCGGCCGAACCACACACAGCAGATATGTTGGGGAAAATTTCAGACCAACCGTTGGCTGTGCAGTTCTTGCTTATTTTCCCTGTGGAGAAAAACCACACTTTGATCAGTTCAATTATTCTGCCTCAACTGAAAAAAAAACACATAAAGGTTTTACAGCCTTGTTGTTCTTTTCATAAATCATAGTCAATAAAACAGGCTGCATGTTTGTTTGCTTGAGACCCGATGATTTGATTTCTTTAGTGAGCCTGATGAATGCAGACATTATCCACCATTGTTACATTGTAGTAAGCCCACTCAAGTGGACTGAATGTTTTTTGTACTATCTGCTACACATGGCTTCACATATTACCCCTAAGTGATGACTCAGTGGCTGAGAAGCCATTTTGAAAATGATGGATGATGGCTCCCTTTTAAATTTCAATCACTTGCGCTTGTTTACAGTATTTTCACAGAACTCTAAAAGCACATTCAGTCTTCTTGAGTGCTAAGTGATGTTACTTTAACCGGGAAAGTTCCTCACAATGGGGTTTCTATCCCTGTTCATGTTTAGCCCAAGAAAGCCTTTCCAGTTCAATATTGAATGTGCCCCTTCTCCTGGAGTTGCCATTCCAAAGAGGGCAAAAGAATGTCTGGGGATATAAACATCTGGAGCGTTAGAGGAGGGGACTCCTCTCCATCAGCTCTATGACAGCGACAGAGCAGAACAGGGAGAGAAAGTGGAGCTGAGGATGCGAGAAACTGTGTTTATTCCGTCTTCTTCACAAGGACATGACGAAGATCGCTGCATCCCAAATGACAACGTACGGGCCCTTTCCAAACTAGTGCACTAAATGATGAGTCGACTGTCTAATGTGGAGCGAATGTGAGTGCGCGTGAACCCCGGGTGTAATGTGGTGTAGTTGAATATGCCGAAGCCACTTCTTCAGTTTTCTTTTTCTATGACACACTTTATCTGTGTATTTGACCATGTTTAAGCATCCTGCTCGCTGCTTACTCTGAGAAATCTTCAATTTGGGTCTTTCATCATCGAACTGTGTCCTGTCTTCAGGTGAACTATCCCTTAAAAGGATATTTTGGAATTTTATCAATTAAGCCTCCTCTTTACTTCCACAGAGTCAGCTGAACTTGTGGATGCTATTTCTATGTGCATTCACCAGCAACTGCATTTGGTATACCTTGCTAATATTGGTTAGACCCATGTTTGCTTTCATAACAACCTTCATTCTTTGTGGCAAAGATTCAATAGTGCTGGAAGCATTTCTGATCTTGCTGGAAGTAAGCAAGCAAGTAGCCATTAGATGATGGATACACTGTGGTCATAAAGAGATGAACATGGTCGGCAACAATATTCAGGTAGGCTGTGGCATTTTAATGATGCCCAAAATGTGAAGAAAAATATCCCCCACATTACACCACTACCACCAGCCTGAAATGCCACAGTTTTTTTTATTGCTTTGGTACTATTAAACCGCACAACTCTTAGTACAAAACTCAAAACTCTCCACATTTGTGATGGACGCAGCCAGTCTTTCAAAACTTGCCATAAACATGTCTCACCACAAAAACATTGATGAGAACATATGGTTTAACACCAAAACACAGCATAATGATATCTTTTCAGTGAATCCAATAACAAACAATGCAAAATAGATGTTTCAAACCTCTAAACCCATAAGAAGTGATAAAACTAATGTGCTACACTTACTGCACAGTAACCAACATGTACAGAATCTATCAATTTCTTACTGTAACATATATCCTGTGTAATCAGGTTGTATTCAGGTTATAATCAATTAATACATCCTCTACAAGCATTTGAGGAACTTTGATCAGATATAATTGTAACATAGGTATAGTCTCTATAATCAAATGTAAACAGTTACTATGAATACAGTCAAACAAATGATTAACTACTACTGTAAATGAAAACAAAACATAGCGTTTAGCACACATCATAGGATCAATCCTGTCTTGGGCATTTGGCCATAGATTTTCATCCCAATCACAATGAATTTGCTCATTGTTCATGCACCTTGTGAAAACCTTTTTTGGCATGGCGAATCCATGCTTGACATACGTCTACACTGATGTCTTCACATGCCTCACCCATGGCCTGAAGGAGAGTGGTACGCCCGGGTCGGCGTTCATAAACCTTCCGCCTTTATAAAGAATATAATTCCTCAATAGGGTTGAGGAAAGGAGAGTATGGGGGCAGGTAGCGGGTTATGAATCAGGGAAGTGCCTGAAACCATGCTTGAACCGCTACTGCATGGTGGAACCTGCCATCATATTGCCAGATAAGTTATAGTTTGGCATCTTGCTAATTTTCTTTGTTCCTGCCTAATATTGAGTAATACATACGGAAATAATTTCCTGTCGCTCCATTTACCTTTAGCTGTAAATTAGATTAACACCTTGGTAGACGAAGCAAAAAGAGTTGGCAAAAGAAGTATGAAGTAAGAGTTAAGTAGAATTAATGGAATGCATTAATAGTAGAAAGGTAGTCAAGAGGTACCATAAGAAAGAATATAATAAGAAGAGAAGCAAGCAAGCAATATTTAGCCCCTCTTGCTATATATGCTAGCTACCTACTGCACAGATGTACGTGAGGTACAATAATAATTGCTAATATCATACAAGACATCCATAGGCTAGTTCCATCAAAGAAAAAAGCCAATTAATTTAATCAAGACCTTGTGTCTCACATTTACTATCAGAGGGAGCCACAGCGAGAACTCGCCTGCGTGTGAGAGGCAAGAGAGATTGCGCGAGCTAGCAGCAAGCCGTGGATATAACAAGATGTTTCCACATTGCAGTGCGCTCATCTGCTACAGCATCAATGTACAGAGCAAGACGCAGCGCCCATAGAAGATCCAGGTGCCTTAGCGTAAATAACTCTGCAACAAAGAGACTTTAATTGTTTTGTCCAAGATACTGAGAAATATTTTGCATTATACATTACAAGTTAATGTACTTACTTATCTTTGTATACAAACTTTATTGACGTGCATTGACAGCGATATTGTGTTTACTTATGAGTATGCTGTACATATACACTCAGAACTGTGAATATAGTACAGTTAAGGGTATATTACAATTATTTAATCCGTTTAATTAAGTGTTTATATTTTTTTGATTTGTTAAATTGTAATGTGTTGTAATTTCAGTTGAAATAAGACTATGCACTATAACAAATAGGCCAAAGTAGCTTTAATAGCCACAAGTTTTAAGTGAAGATATTTATTAAAATAAGATTCTTGCTCAACTAAGCTTATGCTACAAAAGACCTAACTTAAATTTCAGCATGGAGCTTATAATTTGGATAATATTTGGTTAGATTAGATTTATACCATACTACCATAAAATGTCAGAGCTTGAGTTTCACATCGAGAGTGACAGAGGATGTTAGTGTACACATGCAACCACAAGCGACTGAAAGCACAGATGCAGATAAACAAGATTCCATATTGAAGCCAGAAAGAAGCGAAAGAGTCAAAGTTAATGGAAAATGGCCAACAACTGCACGATGATACAGTAATAACCTTTGCACGTAGTTTCAGTGTGAGCTACAAGAAGTTTAAGGCTATCACTAACGAAGCTCAAACAACTTGCTGCTCGAACACATCACAAGAATAAACGACACCTCAAAGGATCTGAACGTTGTTCATGAGGTGTTAAGGCACATTGACATTCTCGACTATGACCAAAGTCACAGAGTAGACACCTTCGAAGCAGTTACGAGGACGATCATTGGGACTGCAAGAGGTTGTCCAGACAAAAGAAAGAGTGAAGGTAAAGGGGATGAAGAACAAGACGGAGAAGAGACAGCGTCTGTAATGAAGTTTACAGCCTTAGACAAAATAAGCATCAGCCCGTCAGAAATGAGCAATGCCACAAAGACTACAAGACGAGATGGAGGAGACCTACAAAGCTTCAGCATGGTACATCCCACACAATGGACAACATAGAAATCAACTCACAACCACTCAGGAGATGGTCGCTCAAGAATGCTCCTAGAAACCTCGCTGAGCATTCAAAGACAACCATCTCCTGAGTGGTTGAGAGCTGATTTCTATGTTGTTTTGGAAGAGGTTTTTTGGCGATCAAGTGTGACATGGAATGCCTGTTTCAGCAGTTCCATGTGAGGGCCAAAGACCAAGATTACCTAAGATTCCTGAAGTGAGAGATTGAAGGCCATCCATATGGGATAAAAGTCCACCTGTTCAGTGCAGCCTCATCACCTGGCTGCGCCAACTAGGTACTCAAGCACCTTGCAGCTAAAGGACTAGGATACTTCAGTGAAAGCACTGAGAGAGCTATACTAACATTGTCCGACACAATTACATAGGGGATCTTTCTTGGCAAAAAGTTTGGATGATAGAATTGACAGTTGATATTTTTTCAGAACTAATCTGCCAGTCCCTGCCATGATAAGGCCTCGGTTTACCACATGATCACAGATGATGGCACGGACTTCATCAGAGACAACAGTTCTGCCTGTTGACGATAAATGTTTTGACAGGTCCCATGCCCACCTCTCCAACCCCTCTGTTGGTGCCCATGCCCACCTCTATGACAGTTCCCATGGTCACCACCCCTCTGACGGATCACTTTTCCACAACCTCTTGCTATTCCCTACTGTCTATCCTGCTCCATGTTGAAAGAAAGTGCCAGTGTTTGCTGTAGTAATATGCATATCTTCTGAACCATTTCCGATCTTTAGAACCTGGCCGAGAAGTCATTAGAACGTCAGATAGTTTATGTATACATTACAGGTTTTCATTTATGCAATGCATCAGAATAAAAACAAATAAAAACATCAAATGGGCAATTCAATGAAGAATAGAAAATAAAATTTTAAATACAAACAAATTAAAATAAACAAAAAAAAGACTTGATAAAGTTTAAGCGATCAGTCATACGCTTGTGATAAGAGAAATGCTTTTAGCCTGACTTTAAAAATGGATACAATTGGGGCACGTCTAAGATCTTCTGGTTGTTTATTCCAGTTGCATGCAGCGTAACCACTGAATGCAGCTTCACCATGTATAGCTTTGACTCTACTAGCTGTACTGAATTCAATGATCTAAAAGCCCTACTTAGTTTATAATCTTCAAACAAATCAGAAATGTATTCAGGGCCCAGACCGTTCAGAGATTTATAGACTACTAGCAACACTTTAAAATCTATTCTGTAACTGACTGGAAGCCAGTGCAAAGATTTAAGAATCGGAGTGATGTGCTCTGTTCTCTTTGTTTTTGTTAACATTCTAGCAGCAGCATTCTGAATGAGCTGAAGCTGTTTTACAGCCTTTTTGGGAAGTCGAGTTAAGAGCCCATTACAGGAGTCAACCCTACTGGAGATAAATGCATAGATTAGCATCTCTTGGTATTTTTTCGACACTAGATCCTTGATTCTGGCTATATTTTTAAGATGCTAGAATGCTGTTTGGTAACCGCTTTGATATGACTAGTGAGATCTGAGTCTACTATCATTACACCTAGATTACGCACTTGGTCCCTGCATGGTTTTTCTCGAGAATCCAGTTCTTGTATGTATCTTTGAATAGAGAAGCTAATCCTCCTCCTTTCCTACCACTTCGAGACATATTCATGTAACCAACATTTTCGTGTGCTGTCTCGTTAAGTACAGTAGCACTACTGACCTCAGTTAACCAGGTTTCTGTGAGAAACATGAAATCTAAGTTGTAGGATATTAAAATGTAATTTACCAAGAGTGATTTGTTGGCGAGAGATCTAATATTCTGACCCTACCATCAGAATGTTGCTGCAGAAATCGAGAATAATCAGACCAGGCAACGTTTTTCCAGTCTTCTGGTGTTCAATTTTGCTGGGCCTGTGCAAATTGAATTGTAGCCTTTCTTATCTGACAGGAGTGCCAAGTCACGTTGAAAGACACTTAAATCACCTTTCTTCCACTATCTGATCCCTAAATCACCTTTCTTCCACGCCCCTACACACCTGCCCCTCCCCTACACACCAGCCTTGCCCATACACAACTGCCTTAGGTTGGGTCCTGCTCTGGGGAGGCTCCCAGGGAGCAGCTCAGGTCGCTGGCCTGAACTAAAGATAATGATGAGGATAATGAAGGCTTGAAGATTAAGTTGGCCAAAGAAAAACAGAAGATTGAGGCTAACGGAGAAGTTGCCAGAGCTATGACCACCAGCAATCATTCGTCCAAAACTCCCACCGGGAGAATGCTCCAGATGCTGCTTCCCTAAATACAGGGTTTGATGATTGCGTTTTCATCCTCCCTCACCACCTTCTGTCACCTTTATCTTTTTGTTAATAAAACACCCACCAGGGCAATGAACACACCCTCCATGTCAGTTCCACATGTCTCTTCTTGTTATACCGCATTGCTAGCATAATGACCTAATGTCTACAGGGAAAACGTGCATGCATTCCATTAAATCAAGCTATTGCTGGGAAGCAATTTTTTTCTTAGCTAAGCAGGGACATACAAATGGAATTTACAAATTAATCTGACTCCCCGGAAGCAGAATTAATTAACCGGCCTCATTGAGAAAATCTTGAACTATTTAAATCCATCATCCTCTTTGTTTAGGTAATTTGCTTATAATGACAAGTGTCAGTGCAGATTTGTCCAGATTGTCACCAGTAGGGATGGAGAAGTGAAGAGCTCAGCAGCACCCTACTCTATCACAAAGGTCAGTGTAGATTGTGGAGTGACCATACATGAATCATTTTGCCTCAAGTCTATGCTGTGCAGAACATATCATGCTCTGAAACTTGCTTGGTACAATTCACATGATTCAGTGGAGAATGTTGCCATAGCAGATCATATGTGTGTATATACACATATACAGACATCAGAGGCTTATGTTCATGGCTTATATTGTATTTTAACAAAGGACTCCTGCATTCAATTAGTTTAAACACCTCTGTAATTCCGTGCAATAAGAAATATATTTTTTCTAAACTGAAATTTGGTTAAGTAGACATTTTAGTCAGCAGAGATTATGCGGCAGCGGATGAAAATCTCAAACTAACACTTGATTTGGCTTGAAATACACAACATATCGAAATACAATACAATACCGTTTCTGCCAAAGAGAGACTTGAGCACTCTGGGACACTCTATAGTCACTGTATCTCCGATTTCTGCATGGTCCCAACATGCTATTTTATCCCAGATCGCATTGCATCCGTCTCCTGTCAAGAGATCAGAAAATATAATTATAGAAAATGTTTTAACAAATTGTATTTGTGAAAGAGCTGCCTACCTCATGCAACTATTGTGTCTGGTGTATTACAATATTCTGCACAAGATGAATGGCAATCAATTAGGGTGCTAGGGGTATGCAACTAAACTAAACCTTTTTTAGAGAATGATCACCACAGCTGAGAACACTTTCTTCTGAAACAGGACTCCTGAAATGTTCTGTTGTGACCCAAAAGAGTGTGAAAAAATTTCTAAAGTAATTGTTACCCTGATGTCAGTTCATTTTTGCTGATTTTAGTCTTGGAATACTTAGTTCATAGCACCACAAGACAGAAAAGTGAGTTAAATTAATTAGAATTAGAAAGAGACAAGCAAATACAATATCTGCCGAAAGTGCAAAAGTATCCAGAACTTTTTATATTGCTGAATAACGAATGCTTCATATATATTTAGTTCTGTTTTTATTTATATTTTAAAAAAATAGATGCCCAATCAATTAATATGAGTTCACAATGATTTTATATTGAACTTTACACTCATAAAGCTGTGACATGAGATTAAATGCCTTTTCTCCCCTATTAGAATATAGGACACTTGTTTCAATGTTCATTGCCTTTACCTGTTTCCCTAATCACTGTCCTTATTTTATAATTGTCAGTCTTTGTTTGGCGTAAGTCTATTGTCACATTTTTTGGGTTATAGTTATATTTGGTTAATACATGTCCTCTGTTCCTTCTGCGTTCATGTCCGACCTCCCATTTCTGTCCAAGTATGCATGGTTAAATACAAAGTTACAACTTCATACTTAATAGTTCAACATTGTGATGTATTATTTGTGATGTATTCCTGAGATTTAAATGTATCTTCAGACAAAATAAATAAGCTGTTACTGTTAATGTAATTTGCGCTGCGTTGTTCATAGACCTTTACAAAACAAGTTGACCCTATAAAAAAATGTCCTCTTGTGGATTCATAACTAGAAAACAGACTACTAAAACTGAATGGGTTTGCAGCAAACTAAACCCAAATACCCCCAGACTGAGCTTTTGTGATTTGGTGTTTTTGTCGGTGAGATTGGTCATTTACTTTTTGGCTCAGTCGGAATCACACTTTTCAATCTGTTGTTTAACAACAAGGTTTTCAGTGGATAAGCAATTGACACATTTAGTGGTGTTTATTGAATTGGTACAAAACGTATGTATTCTCCGGCTTGAACTGGGAGCAGAACTCTAATCACAATACAATAGCTTGCGAAACTGATTGCCACAAATGTACATTTCAAATAACTTCTTCTGTGCCATTGTAATCAAAAATTACACCAACAAATTGCTTTCTTCTAATGTGTAGTAGTACATTATAAAAAAACTGTATTAATTTAAAATCTTGGTGTTCTTAATGTTTCTGTATTTTTTCTTTGCGCTGGGCTTTTATCTATGTAAACAGAGCACACTTAAAAAAATAACATGTTGTCAATGTGTTTCTCCCTGAATAAATAAAGTAGCCGCTTACAAACTCATGATTTTTAATCATGAATGCTGCCTAATCACATTAGGTTATAAATCAGAACAAACCAATTATACATTTGCAGTTACAGCATCTTTATTTAAGTGCCATAATAACTGATGCATAAGAGCCCCATCTGATAGCTCTATTTTTTCCATTTTTAGAATCTCTATCCTTGAGGGAACACAAACTTTATTCCCAATAAATATTATATCTTCCTTAACCCTAACCATTAACTGTGAACTTAACTATTAAAAAGATATTGGTGGGAACTGAATGAGTTCCCATGAAGATTGAGGCAGACCCCTCCCATCCGGGTAACTGACTATTCAGAACTCTCCACTTCGGCAGACCGCTACGGTCTATCAAAACCAAGACATCCCCCCGCCCACACACACAACTTCCCTGGCCACTATCAGCTTTGATATGATAGACATTGGTGGACATCCTGAACAATAACTGGACATTGCTCTATTTGCACGACTGTATATACAATTACATACTGCTCTACATTCTGCTCTTTGCACACTTTGTGTGTAAATCTGCTCTCACATGTAGACATTGCTCCTTTTCACTACTCGGATATATATGACAAACACTTTTTGTATCCATCCGAACTGTTCGTGTTGTGTGTTTTTTGCTCTATTTGCACTGTTCATGTACGTTGAAAAGTTTCTAAATGCTGCATCTATGGGCCTGAACAAATTCCTTGTATGTGTAAACAAACTTGGCAATAAACCTGATTCTGAGGCAGATGTGACTTTTTTTTCTCTCCTTGTCACAATTAATCGCCCTGTTTTGTATAAGGTCTACATATACATACATACATACATACATACACATAATACACACATACAAACATTAAAAGTCTAAATAAGTTGCACAAAAGAATGTACTGGAAACCTAGGCTGTCAACCAAATTTTTGAAAGCACTTCATTTCAGGCAATATAAAAACATTTATTTTAGTTTAGTGACCTTCAAATCAATTTCATTTGTAATCCCTCTATCATTCTCTAAAACAAGCAGACTGTTTCCACCGCCAGAATATTCCCATATCTATTTGTAACACATGATTTATCCTAACTGTCCGATGAGGAAAGACAAATATGTTCTGTGTAATCAAAATATACAGTGATGATGTCACCTTTGGAGTCGTTTGAAGATTCTTGGTGCCTCAGCTTGACAAAACAATCTTCCTGTTCTTTCTCAAGCTCCATGCGAAAGTTACAGTTTGGAAGTTGACACCCCTTAATGAAATGAAGAAACATTGATTATGTTTGAGTAACTTTACCTTATCTGCATTTATACATTTCCATTATTTTCTGAAAGCCAAAACATTCCAAACCAACCAGGAGATTAAGGTGTTCAAAGATAACCTATTTGGAGGACAATCCAATGCAAAGCACCATTTTCCAACTCCCTGATAGCACTCAGTTCATCTGTACCAACCTCTGATTGGGGCACATGGTTGTCACAAGGATCAGGTCTACAAACTTTCAAATGTTAAGTGGAATGGTAATGTCTATTCCATAACCTATTATCCTGGTATTTCAATATTTTGGATTGACAGTCAAATGTAAAATACACAATCCCCATGTCAAAATGTTTTCTTACAATCATCTTACTGATAATATTTCATTGCAAAATGTGAAGGGTATTACTATTTTAATAAATGTATTGGCACCAAATGACACCCTATTTTAAAAAACAAGATTCTGACTCAATAGGTAAAAAAGTAATTTAAGCATTTAAATATGTATTGACACTGTATAAATATGATACATCATAAAGGCATTCCTTTTGACAGACCACAGCAGTTGATTTTGTCACACTGAACCTTTTCAACTATATACAAAAAAATACATGAATAAATAAATGAATGTGTGAATGAGGTTTGCTCGATGAGAGTGATTCCACTACACTACAAATGGAATTAAATAAATTAGATAAATAAAACGGCAGTTTTTGAAGAGGGTTTTCTCATGAGTAAATGGAGAACATTGATAGAACAACAAAACTGTTTTACTCATGATGAAAAGACCCCTAAATATGCTGTGCCTGTCTGTGGTTGTTTGAAATATACATTTATCCTCACGGTCTGATTAATCCCTTCCAGTTAACTGGATTTTTTAAATGTATAAGAAACAGTCTCTTCTGAATTTACTACTGTCATTTCATGACATTTCATGACATAAAAATAATAGAAATTTCCTGAAAAAAATCAATTCAGGAGAAATGTTTCATTTTTTAAGGCCGATATATACGTACCCAAGATTCCTGAAGTGTTACAATGATAACGACAAACGAGCGAAAGGAACATTTTGAGTGAATGAGGTGGTGTGCCATTATGAGGTTTGATGCAGGAAGATAGTCGCATGGAGGAACAAACTACACAGCAGAATTAACTGTCATCTCAGGTTAGCCTTCTTGTGCTTAACGCACACATTCCCTAACAGGAAAACAAGTAGATACGGTGTGTGCTACCAGTGTATCTCAGGAGAATAGATGTGGAATTTTAAAGATATGTGCGGTATAATGTACTAAAGACGTGTTAGGTTTCAATGTTAGGAATGATGGGATGTAGCAGTTTAAAGGACGATAAATAAAACTGCACATTTGTTTCTGTATCATCATTATTCTCAAGCAATGTATCACAATATTATTCTTCCCCCAAATGCACCAGGGGCAAACATAGTTCTGCACCAGGCAAACTGTCAATCAATACTTACAGAAGTGTCAACAATCAGAATCAGATAGTGTAAGTCAACAACAAACAAGGACTAAGTTCTGATCCATAAGTGTAACACTTTATATATATATATTATATAAGTAACAAACACATACAAACAATAGACTGCAATAAATTACAAAAAGTAGGTACAATGCAATTGTCCAGTGGGGGTTCTGTGTGAATGCGGGGAACAGGCAATTGTCTGTTTGGTTCTTGGGGCATGTTCCTGAGGCCTACTGCTGCAGAAAAGAAACTGTTCGAGTGACTAGAGGCTTTGGTCCTGATCAACCTCAACCTTCTGCCAGAGGGGAAAGTTCTGAATAGTCCATTTCCAGGGTGGAATAGTACATTTCGAACCTGTCGCCTCCCTTCTCGATGAGCTTAACACCTTCTACCCACGGTTTGAAGCGATACACACAATTTCATCAAAAGAGCTGGCTGAGGAACAAGACAACTGCACATTTTCCCTAACCCACAACTGACGTGAGGAGAGCTTTTCAACGAGTGAACCCTCGAAAGTCACCAGGGCCAGATGACATTCCAGGCCAGGTTCTTATGGGGTGCGCCAACCAGTTAGCAAAGGTATTTACTAGGGATGCACCGAATATTCGGCCACCGAAAATTTTCGGCCAAAAATGGCCCAAAAGGGCATTTTCGGCCGAAATACTTTTATCACCGAAACAATACGGCCGAAATATGTTGTGATCTATTCGGATCCTCTGCACTTCATCGCGACTGTACTTGATCCGCGTTATAAAGACCATTACTTGGATGCAGAAATAAAGCGCGCACGAGAAATGATCCAGGCGGCAATGGATGCGGAGAACCCGCGTGGAGACGGAGAAATAGCGCACCGAGCAGTAGGGCACCGAGCAGTAGGGCACGGAGCAGCAGCGCACGGAGCAGTAGGGCACGGAGCAGCAGCGCACGGAGATCAGAGCGCAGAAAAAAAGACTGGTCTCTCTGCACTAGATGAGGGGCATGCACCCTCGTTGTCTGATATGTTCAGTGAAATCCTGCAAGAAAGTGCCTCACATGGGCGTAGGTTTTGGGGGGGACGCTGGGGACATGTCCCCAACAACATTTTAACATGACTAAATTGTCCCCACTAATATTTTAGCGAACTCCGTTATGAGTTTGTGAAGCGATTTGGGTCAATTCCGACCGCAGAGCCGGTACCGTACTAGAAACGCCGTAATTTGATTGGCTAAAAAACCTAGGGAGGGAGTTATCTGACACGCTATAAGTACACAGGAGAGTTACTGAAGACAACGATAAAGTTACCAGTGCTTTCTGTTAATACATACCCCATATGTTAGAATCTTGCAGTCACAATAAACAGTGGAAATGTTTCCTGTGTATATTTTGCTTATGTAATGTGGCCTATTTGGGATATCCCATTAGTAGGGGCGGAGTAGTGGCACCACCAGGGTCGCTACAATATATTGAATCTGACAAACAGCATTACCATCTAAAAGCAACAGGCTATTGTCTCAACTAAACGCAAAAATAATCACATTATTCTCAGTAAAAGTTAACTTGCCGGATGAGGGGGGAGAGATGTCCCCACCGAAGCTGAGACCAAACCTACGCCCTTGGTGCCTCATATCCATAAATGCAATGGTACTAATAATTGGCATAATTTATTTCGGTGTTTCGGTTTTCGGTCTTGGTTTCCTCTTTTTCGGTTTTCGGTTTCGGCCAAGAATTTTCATTTCGGTGCATCCCTAGTATTTACCTCCATATTCAAACTATTCCTGAATCAGTCCACTGACCCATCTAGCAGTGCGCCATTGTTCCCGTACCAAAGAAACCTTCCATCATGTTTGAATCACTAGCACTGACCTCCATTATCATTAAGTGCTTTGAGCGGTTTGTCAAAACACATATCTGCTCCATTCTTTGGGACACCTTTGACTCATTTCAATTTGCATACCGACCAAAAAGATCTACAATCGACGACATCACCCTGGCGGCACACAGTGCCCGCTCTCAAAGGGTAACCCATATGTGAGGTTACTGTTTGTTGACTACATCACAACATTTAACACAAGTGTGCATGCTAAGTAAGCTTGTTCCTAAGCCTGGGTCTTAACACCGCCCTTTGCAATTATATTCTGGACTTCTTGACAAGCAGAACCCAGGTGGTGAAAATGGGAATCATCACCTCATCGGCACTGACACTGAGTACTGGTGCCCCTCAGGGCTGCACACTCAGTCCCCTCTCGGACACTATGTACACGAAGGACTGTGTAGCCACCCACAGATACAACTTCATTCTTAAGTTTGCAGCGATAATGATGAGACCGCTTACAAAGAGGAAATAAGTGACTTGGCAACATAGTACCATGAAAACAACTTTTCTCTAAACATCTGCCATACTAAAGAAGCGGCAGGGGGGGGGGCATGCCCCCATACACATCGATAAGGCTGAAGATGAAGACTTCAGATTTCTCTGTGCATTTATCAAAGATGACTTTTCCATGCAAGCAGACTCTGTGGTAAAAACTGTCCAGAGGTGCCTATACATCCTGAGGAGACTCAATAAGTTTGGTAGTTAATGCCTGGTATGGCAGCTGCCCTGCTGCTAATCACAAGGATCAGAGGGTGGTTAAGTAAGCGTAAAGGTATCATCCATACGCAATGCCTTAGGAGAGCACAAAACATCCTAAAGGACTATAGCCAACCAGGCCACAGTCTTTTCACACTGCTGCCATCTGGTAGACGTTACCGGAGCATAAGGGCACAGTCTTCCCAGACTTCACAGAAGCCAGACTTCTCAATCAGCAACATTCATCTTCTGATCATATTAATCAATGGACGTTTGCATGCTCTGGTCAGTTTCCATGGACATTCAGTGCATATAATTATATTTTAATGTATCAATTAATACAAACTTGTATGTATGACAGTAAAGAAATATACGTTTTTGTGTTTTTTCTGAAGTGTATGTAAATATCTGGTTTCAACTGTATACACCTTCTAATGAGGGAATGGGCACCCGGTGTGCGCAATGACAAGACAAGACAATGATGTGAGTGGCATAGCTACAAGACTTGATACAAAATATTGACGAATTGGAATCGGTCTGCATTTACACGTAAATAAGCGATCAAGGGAAACAATGGAATAGGCCAACCCTCAATGCCCTCAGATCACCTCCATCAAATCCCATGTCTACAGGAGAAATACGCAAAACTAATTAAAGCACACTTCTATTTTAAATGAAACCAAGTTTATTTACGTATACCATGTGTGTAGGTAACATAAATGTCTCACCATGTGTGTGTCACATGAATTAAATACTATAGCAATAAAACACATTGAGCGCAATAAATTAGACAGTTGGAGTTGACAGTGGCACAATAACTGGTATTTTTTTGGATACAATTGTTTTATTCTAAAATCCATTCAGTGTTTTATAATAGAAAATTGCCTTTCTTGTCAATATTTACTAAAATATTTCGAGATTTATTTGGTTAAATTAAAAATAATTTGAATGGTAATATGGAACCATAAAGGCGTATATCTATGTGCACTTATTAAATGATAGTGTACACTTTTAGGCCAGCCATCTATAATGATTTGCAAGGAGGCTTTAACACTTTGGGTTTCACTTCATGCTGCCACCATAATTTTACAACAGCCTGGTCCGTCTTACGCAAAGACGAACAGGATGCGCCATCTATCAGTCATTGTGTGTCAGCTACACCCTCCCATTCAAAACATGAATGGGTAAAAT
Organism: Dallia pectoralis; assembly: GCA_029465975.1. Classification (NCBI taxonomy): domain Eukaryota; kingdom Metazoa; phylum Chordata; class Actinopteri; order Esociformes; family Umbridae; genus Dallia; species Dallia pectoralis. Next base: position 16,858,553 of record CM055732.1, read on the forward strand.
GACACATCACGGCAAAAAAATAGTAGGTGTCAATGCCTCGGCGCTTCTAGTGTTAATATGACCAGGGTCTGTCTTAATTCCAATGGGTATACATAAGGAATGCTCATTCTATTTTCTCTGCTGTGTGGAATCTTAGAGAACCTGACCTGATCTAGATTCTGCCTGAGGATTCCTGCTGTCACTGCCCATCAGGTCATATTTGTCCTGCCCACCTGGTTGTGCAGCTGATTATGACTCTAAACAAAAAAACCTGGCTTTTGTATTCATAAACCCATTTATGAAAAAAGGTAATGTACTTTTATGATCTTTAACCAACTGTCACCAGTGGTGAGGGTTTTGTTTCCACACGGAACTATTAGGGGGGTGCGCAGGTTTAGTTTCGCATTGGGTCTGTTCACTTACTGAACACACTGCATTAGCAGAGTGATTTGTTTGGCTATAAAGGTTTTCTTGTAATTTAACACTTTGCTTAACATTATTTCTATGTCACGCTACTTTGTTGAAGGTTATGGTGACAGTTTTGAAGCCGCTGTTTTGTATTTTTATTAATTGCGAAAAAAAAATTCATCACAGTGTCTAGTTTTTCCGTTCGTTGTTGCGTGTTTGTTTGCCTTAAATACACACCACAGGCGTTCATCCTGGCTCTGTACATGTCTTTATCCTGCACCACCCTAGTTCGTGACAGAATGCTAAGCCACCAGAAAAGGCCAACAGAGCCGGACGGTGCGTGGATTCTTCGGGGGGGCAAGCTAAGGCTCCCTGATGGATGAAGCTCACAGTCGCACCGTGGAGCAGTGGGAACTGCGTTACACCTGGCAGTACAATTGGTGGTCCAACTCCCTCTCTTTGGACGAGGACTAAGCAGTCTACAAGAGAGTGGAAAAGGACTCCCTGAAAAGCGCCCTGTGGTGGGATCCCGTCGTAAGCCGACTGAGCCCAGTGAAACCCAACGTCGGCTGGGACGGGAAAGCCCAGGGTCAACCACATCGAATGCGCGGTCCTCCCATAGAGAGCGCAAGAGAGCACCCCGGAGGCACCCCAAAAAGGGGGGGGGGGAATTGGGTGTTCTGGGAGGACTGCAGAAAATAGCCTACACACTGGACTCAGTGGCACAAGAACACCAGCCACGCCTGGTGAAAAAGCAGAAACACCGGGCAAAGCCACCTGTGGGTTCAGTGTCTCCCACAACTTTGGAGCTGCCAGTAACATCACCCAGTGGTCTGGAGAAGCTGCCAGAGCCGTACCCTGTTTCCAGCAAGCCTGAGCTCCTGGAGTTGCCCACCATCCAGGAGGAGTGTCCTAATCCCCATCTACCTGAGCTCCTGGAGGCGTGTCCTAATCCCCATCTACCTGAGCTCCTGGAGGCGTGTCCTAATCCCCATCTACCTGAGCTCCTGGAGGCGTGTCCTAATCCCCATCTACCTGAGCTCCTGGAGGAGTGTCCTAATCCCCATCTACCTGAGCTCCTTGAGTGGCCCCTCCCCCCTACGTTTATTTTGGCTCTGCACATGGCTTTATCCTGCAGCACCCTAGTTCGTGACACCAACACAGTCAGAAGTGGGCGGCCCACCTGTTAGACTATGGCTCCTCTAGGTGTCTTTGAAAAATCGGATTATACAAAGGATTTATTCTAGAGGCCATGCATTCATTTCTTGTTGTTGCTTGCTCTTTGTGCTTTCTGGCAGGGTATCTGTAAATATGTAAAAAGGGCTATATACATTTTTTGATTGATTAACTAGTTCTATAAGGTATAAAATAAGTTGTTCTATCTCTAGGCATGGTAGTTAATCTAAATTGCTATACGGTTGTTAATAATAATTTGTCACATTTTAACAATAAGGGTAAATTATTATTATATTATATATACAGTATTATGATAAATAGTCATAATATTTCTAATGTATTTTGGTTGGCCCACATTTACTTTAGTTGTTTTGATTATGCCATGTCGCAGATTCAGTTTGTTGAATTAACAGGGCTATTAAAGGTTGATGATTTGTTTGTAATTTGCTTGGCATTGATTTAAGTTACATTTGTTTAGGTGAGTATGAGTGTGTCGCTGTGTTTGTATTTAGTAAGTCGCTTTATCACACAGTTGAATTTTCAAATCAGTACATGTTTTCCTGTTCTGTGTTTATCTTTCTTTGATTAAACAGCCATCGAACGATAAACACTGTCTTAGGGTTTTCCTGCACTAGACCCTGGATCTTAACAGAGTGTACAGCAATACTAGTAGTTACTAGTGTTTATGGCATTCTGGTAAAGAAAGTATGATTGATTTTTGAAGATTTTTCAATTATATGGAAATATTAAAAACTTAAACTTTCTTATAACTAGTTAAAATATTATATAATTTTAAATAGAATATATCCACTTGGAAGGTAATTGAAGCCACTGCAATCTTTTATGAGGGCACCGTCTCTATGAAAGTAAATAGACACTGACTCTCACAGTATTTAACCAAAATGGCAGTGATTGCCACCGGTTGTGGCATCAATCTCGGAGAGAGGGTCAATGACCAACTCCCAGAAAAAGGAAAAGGGGTCTTTCATGAGGCTGCACTCAACACTGCATGACCAATTACCCGGTTCACCCACCGTTGTCGCCTAACCTGAGGCTATTTAAACTAGACTCCATCCCAAATGCCCTTCTCCACTACTTTAGACCAGGGTACAATATATGAATGTGCACTATTTTGGGTATGGGCCGCCATTTGAAACCAAATATATGTGCGGCTACAGATTTTTAATGTAAGCAGTCCTATCTATCTATTTCTGAACCAAATTTATTTTCACAAGAAGCTTCTTTGTTGAACCAAATTGCAGTACACAGTCAACTTAATTGAAAGGCCCTTGGCAATCTAGGGTATTGCAATCACGACTAGTTCCGAGAATTCACTTAGAGAGCACTGCAGAGTAGAAACATCCTAAATGCATTTGCAAAACCTGGTTCTTAGAAATAACCATGATGTACCCTTCATCCTCGAACCGCAGTCGATTTTCTACAGATAAGGTTAAAATCTGCAATAATTAACACAATAACATAAATTCAACTTAATGTTTTTCTCCTTCCCCTATCAGATACATGTGTCTAGTGATGCTTACCAAACTTTTCCAACTGGTCTATAACCAGATGGATTTGTGAACACAAGCACTGGTACCTGGCGGGTGGCTTTACTCAAGCATAACAATTATACAGTTGTAAATATTTTTTCAGATTTCAATTTCAATAGGGCAAAGATAACTTGCTTTTGTAAAGCACAATAAGATAAGGTAACTGATCTCTGAAAACTTGAAGTATCGTAAATACTATATGCTTGAGGCTGAAGTGCATTTCATTGCAATCACAAAATAGTTTATCTTTTTGACATTTACTGGATCTGATGATTTTGATCTGTTAAACAGGATCTTTGGCAGGCGCATAATAAATATGACACACCAATTACATGCACAGAGTTATTTAAGGTATAACTTGCTTAATAATTAAAGTTATTTCATTTAATAAATTACATTCAATGTATTTCAGCTGTTCCACTGATTATGTGTTACTTGCACCATAAACTGTCTAAAGTAGGCTAAAATATGGGTGCTGAGGTCTTGCAACAGCCTGTTTAGATCTAATTGCCAATGTCTTATGGACAATGAACATGCCTGCAGTGGTTTACTATCCGGTGCGAATCAATCAATCAATCTAATTTATTATATGAAGCCCTTTCACAACAAAATTCACAAAAAGTGCTTTTACAAACACCCAGCCTGATCCGACAGCACACATCAACAAGTTGTTACACAGTGGCTAGGAAAAACTCCCGGATGGGTCGAATTTATGAAGAAACCTAGAGAGGAACCAGGCTCTGAGGGGTGGCCATTCCTATTCTGGCTGTGCTGTGTGTACTGATAATAGTTAAATAATTTTTTTTTTTTAAATTGCAGAGAGTCTTATAAAATAGTACAGGTCAAATGCATGACCAGTCCTAGAGGGACAACAGGGAGGGTTGAGGGCCGAGGAGGAATGGATGCCAAAACTGTCAGGTATTATCAGCTGCTTGGCCCGCAACACAACCAGGGGGGGCCTCAGAAGGGGCCCGCCACACGCCCCCAGGGCCGGTTGGTCTCACAGCACGGCCAGTAGGCACGCGTTCTCCCTAATGCAAACGGAAACAAGAGTGCAGGACTGCATCCAGATCAGTTTGTCCTTTTACAAGTGCTGTTGGTCATTGTCAAGCTATACAGCATGACAAATAGTGACAAGATGTCACGATTGCACAAACCGACGAGTCCTGCGTGCTACAGAAAACCAACCTGTAGGGATCTTCTTGTCTAATGTCTTGAAATCGGAAGAGTTTCCACTGACCTATATGACGTTTCTGTGCCTCCAAGCAACATCTGAATATACTGTATGTGTAAGGTCATGCAGACAGTAGTCCTATTAAACACATCTAAAAAGGTCAACAACATATAATGTCAGAAGAGTTGTAAAGTTATATAGACTGTTTATGGGTACAACTTTTCACCTAAATATTGTGCTATGTTGTCAGAACAGCTGTGTTTGTGTTTGCTAAATCACTCACACTGCATCAGAACCCACTAGGTCAAACCCACACTGAACAGCTGCTTATCTCTTGTTCAGATGAATATTACCTTATCATTCACTTCTAGATCAGAACCTCATTCACATCGGGTCCCAACGACATAGCCACAGCATGTCATGGGTAAGCCATTTATGTGTACCTGTAATTTATCCTGTAAATGGATACAAGGATATTTACGGATGTTCGGACCCAGCTATTGCAATGCATACGGTGTGGTTATTAAGTGTAATCTCATTGGAACTGTGAAATATACAGGTTGTATCACAAGCTGAAGTTCTGCTGACAGCAGAGAGTAAATAGGATTAATACAATATCACACTTTTGGCCTATTATTTACCCTAGGAGCAAAATAATATTAGTCACATCTTGCTAATAATTCATGTCCATTCGCAACATTCTTCAAAGTATTTGATCACCATACATCAACCCAAAATATAAAACACTCGCTTACCACAGACAGAAACGTTGAAGACAGAATAAAAACAATCAGACGTCTCATCTTAAACACGTCGGTCACCTGTGAGTTGAAAATTGAAGCGAGGAAATTTAGTTAAGGTCTTAATTCCATGCAAATTTAAAAAAGAAAAAATCCAACATTTCAAGGTGTTTAAACAAATATTACATTTGTTTAAAGAAAATAATACTTGAAATACTTTCATATAACAAATTCTAATACCAAAGAGGCTATTAAAAGCTACTGCGAAACGCGCACTGCTTGGTTCCCCGCTCACTGTTTTGGCGCAGCTTGGCACTTCATCAGGTAGTTGGGAAAACGTCTGACGTCTGCAGTTGCGCCATGTCGTGACAAATATTAACCGTAAAGTAAAAGTAAAATAGTAAATTAGAGTCAACTTCACAAACTTCACGAAAATCCGTCTCCATAAACCGTCAAATGGACCATACAGAAAGCTACTATTTGCAGGCACTGTATATGCGTGTCTAAAAGATGCTTTCACCTAAAGCACTTTGAAGAACTGAACCCAGGTCAGCTCGGTGCTGTGGTTACGCAATGATAGGTCTATACGCGCAGACAACAATGAACATCATGCTCGCATCATTGGACCGTTCAGGAAGCCTTGTCGAATATGTTGCGCTTCAATTCCTATTGTAAAACAAATCTGCATTAATGCAAAACAAACATGGATGAGTATAATTCATTACCTGGATAATTCAATTCGCTCTTGTGACAGTCATTATCCGTTGTAAAAATCTTTAAAATGTTTGCTAATTGCATTGTTTAAATATTCAGTGTATTATATGTTGCCTATTTGCTCTTTGTTGTTTTTATTTTCGTAGAGAAACGTGAATCGAGCCATCCAACAAGATATCACTCATGATACGGTGCTGTATTGTCCGAACAGGAGCGTTTAGTGAGGGCAGATGAGTGCTATATAGCTGAACGAACAGGTATCCAAACCATCTGTGTGATGGTGTAGAGGTCCCGACGTGACAGAATGTAGAGCCGAAAGTAAAGCTGACAGCATGACGGGGGAAACTATTTATGAATATGCACAATACGGACTATAGACCACTTATGGAGCTTCGCCGAAAGCAAGTTTCCATTTTCACAGCAAGTTCTCCATTTTCAAGCCACAAGTTCATCAAACACAGTGACAGAGGTTTGACCCCTGGACAGAAAAAAATGTGTGCTGTGAAAGGTCGTATTTAGTGTGTTTAGGTAAGGCATTTTAATAGCACCTCCAATGCCCTGTGGCTCCTGTAATGCCCTGTGGCAACTGTAATGCCCTGTGACTCCTGTAATGTCATGTGGCTCCTGTAATGCCCTGTGACAACTGTAATGCCCTGTGGCTCCTGTAATGCCCTGTGGCTAATGTCATGTGGCTCCTGTAATGCCCTGTGGCTCCTGTAATGCCCTGTGGCTCCTGTAATGCCCTGTGGCTAATGCCATGTGGCTCCTGTAATGCCCTGTGACTCCTGTAATGCCCTGTGACTCCTGTAATGCCCTGTAGCTCCTGTAATGCCCTGTGGCTCCTGTAATGCCCTGTGGCTCCTGTAATGCCCTGTGATTCCTGTAATGCCCTGTGGCTAATGCCATGTGGCTCCTGTAATGCCCTGTGACTCCTGTAATGCCCTGTAGCTCCTGTAATGCCCTGTGGCTCCTGTAATGCCCTGTGGCTCCTGTAATGCCCTGTGGCTCCTGTAATGCCATGTGGCTCCTGTAATGCCCTGTAGCTCCTGTAATGCCCTGTAGCTCCTGTAATGCCCTGTGGCTCCTGTAATGCCCTGTGGCTCCTGTAATGCCCTGTGGCTCCTGTAATGCCCTGTGGCTCCTGTAATGCCCTGTGGCTCCTGTAATGCCCTGTGGCTCCTGTAATGCCCTGTGGCTCCTGTAATGCCCTGTAGCTCCTGTAATGCCCTGTGGCTCCTGTAATGCCCTGTGGCTCCTGTAATGCCCTGTAGCTCCTGTAATGCCCTGTGGCTCCTGTAATGCCCTGTGGCTCCTGTAATGCCCTGTGGCTCCTGTAATGCCCTGTGGCTCCTGTAATGCCCTGTGGCTCCTCAACACATTCTTTCTGTGTTCCTTGAATGCTTCCTTTCCCTTCATCCATTTAAAATAGCAGTTTTTGTATTTCCTGAATTCTCAAACTAAGTATTTTGGATTTCCTTTTCAAATTCTCAGTGCTAGTATCAACTGAGTGCATATACAACGTACAACTTGGTAAGCCTTGGCGACCTTCCATCTTAGACTAATTATATCTTTTTACACTGCTATTATTGCGGTTCATTCTACACCTTTTACAGGTCACTCACCCTCTTCTCTATCTTTCCCTCTGCATTGTCCCCAGAAAAAAACTGCGTTCAAGCTTTGTTTGTCTGTCAGCGTCTAAATACTGTATTTTATGCTGATGCTGTAAATGTCCGTATCACCTGGAAATTCATGTATATTATATATGTACTGGTCATATCTCATAAACTTCTATTCACTTTGTTCTCATTATCTAATACATTCCCCGCCCATTTGTATAAATATTCTGAACATTTCCATATTCTGTTACAAAATCATATACCACAAGCAGCAAAATACCAGCAAATAAATGCAAAATGTAATAAATGTACTTGACAATGATTGATTGTGAATGTCCATTACAATGTAAATGTTAATTTACAAAACAATAAAAAACAGACAATGCTTTATCAGTGTTATTATGTGAGTATACAGAAGAACAATACCTTCACCTAGTGTAAATATTGCACATAGTAATCTGATTTTGAACAACATTGTTTTTTCAGGGCCGTATAGATTCTTGCCCAAACTATTAAGCAAACTCTCCCTCAATTGGCCACGGACTTGATTCATTGTTTTATTGCCCTCACCTGTGTTCCTGATCACCATCCTATTTAAGTTCCTTCTTTCCCAGTGTGTTGTCAGTCTTTGTTTGGTGTATGCCAACAAACTCACAATCTGATTGCAGCTTGTTGCCTTTTGATTGGACAAAAAATGTCAATGAGCTTGTTGGGTAAAATTAGGATTTACCAACGTATACAGTATTTGCTGAAAGCCACAACTAATATGTCCTGGTGAGCTCTTATGTCTGTCGATATTCCAACTTATTTGTTTACATTCATATGTTTTGCATAGAATCTACATTGTTTAAGACATGCTATACTACACAACAAAGAGTCTCTTCAAGAGTTGGCAAACCCCTGTCCAATTCTCTTACATTTCTGAATTACAAATGGTACAAATAGTGACAAAAAGTTTTTATTTTAAAACACAGACACTGGTTTTATGTTGGGAAGTATTTGTAAGAAAAATCTATAATGTTTTGTTCCATAAGTACACACCTCAATTCATTTATACTTGGTAGAGACATCTTGTGAGCTCTGCCTGTTCTGTTTTTTTTTTTAGCTTTCTACGTTTTTGTGTTTTGGTTTCTGTTTGTTATTGTTCATTAACTTGAACGTAGCTTTGTCTTTTGCTATTTTCCCAACTGTCCCCACTGCCGTTCTCTCATTGTCAGGTATTGTTGTTTGTATAACTTCTCACTTAGCTTATGCTGCCTGTATGAATTTGTCAGTTTAGCATCCACAGTGTATACCGAATCTAGCTAATCCTTTTTGATGATTCTGCCTGCCAGCCTTGTATTTTTTGCCTGCCATTTGTGACTACCTGCTTGCCTTTTTGACTACTTGCCTGCCTGGTTTTGTTACATTTGCCTGCCTGTATTGGATGACTGTGTTTTGACCATTTGCCTGCCTGCCCATGATTCCTGCCTGAACCCATTAATACATTTGCCTGATGCTCTGCATCTGGGACCAAACCACTTGGCCTGAGCTGTGTGATTCATGCCCCACATTAAGCTGAAACAGCAGCTTCATCTTTGCATACAATGTTGTAGTTATTTCTTTCTTTTACATTTTCTTGGCAAATCTACTTAAGGTTGTTCTGGATAATTGGAGGATGCTTGTGAACCTAACATTTCGAGTGGTGTCACAGATTCTCAATTTGAGAACATAAGTTGAATTGGCCAACTGTAGGACATTCACCTTGTACTGTTCTTGAACCATTATCATCGACTCCAAGATGACATTCCCTTGGGGGCTTTTTACGCAGTACCAACACAATTTGGGAAATTACATTTTAAAACCTGACCGGTAGACATTTTAAACACACACACACACACAGACACACACACACACACACACACACACACACACACACACACACACACACACACACACACACACACAGAGAGAGAGAGACAGACACACAAAGGCCTGTGACCATGGAGTTTGGGACCCCAACTATCAATTAACTTGAAGGTTAGTTATTATTTGCTTCTCTTGAAACCAAAAATAAATAATTGTTCCCACATGAATGGACAAACACCCAACAATAGGTATACAAAGAAACTATTTGGGCACAGTGTCCCAAGCCAATCCAAAAAGATTACATATTTGGACATCAAAGGCACACAAGACTTCTCAGTAGCACATCAAATACAAGTTTACATATTACTGTCCGAATATCCAAATGTATGCTTTTTGTGAAGGTCTCAACTTAAGTAATCAGTTAATAAAATACTTATCATAAGCCTTCTTAGATCTTTCGTAACAGGCAAATTCTACTGTCTGCCATTCCAGTCCTAACCTGATCCTTAATAATCCACACTTTGATGACAGATTGGAGCATTGGGCAACAATAAAAAAAAAAATTCTACGTTTTGTCAATATAGTCATACAATAACACTACACAGGAGTCTTACATCTTCGGTAAAATTGGCGCTGAAGAGGGGATTGCAACTTTAACTGTCATTCTTTAAATTGTGGACCAGGTTTCACTTAGGCAGTAACATCGTTTAGCAGTCACAACTGCATCAAAACATTTCAACATACATAGAGTTTTTTCTCTATTTTTCTTGACAAGATTAAATACGCAAAGCATCCTCTACGCACAACCCACCAGGTTCTTTTCTGTTATTGGCCTCAATCATTGTCTTGTCCTGAAAGGACAGCTTAGTATGAATATAATAATTGTACTGCAACCAGACACAGGATTGCAAATAATTGCATGGATAACAGCGATGTGCACATCGGTCATAATGACATTGACTACAGCTAGGCTTTCGGGCCCGACAGACGTTGAAAGTGAATTTCATGAATCTCATCAAGGGGTGCTGAGACACTGTCCAAGCAGCTGCAAAACACGTGGCTATAGATTTTCCATATGTACAAAAAATATATAGATCTCAGATTTTACGGACACATTTGTTTAAATTCTTGTAAGCAATTGTCCTTTGCCATGGTAACCCATCTACTCTACCTAACAGGTGTGGCTAATCAAGAAGCGGACCCTTCATATTTCTCTGGCAGTGAAAGCCACAGTGGGCTGCTGGTACAGGGTTGGTCCCTTCGGCACTTACAGAGATTTAGGGGCTGGCAAGTGGTATCGAGGCCTCTTGGGGTGCCTGGAGTGCTGTCAGTTCAAGTTTTAGGTTGTCGATGTTGGTAAGTTCCTGGACCACAGTCATGCCAAGGCTTGTCAGGCACTCACGGTGCTGACTAAAGAACATTGAGGCTTCCTTCTTCTGCTAGCTCCATGGTGGTGCTGTATTCTGTCACATTGCTGTGAAGAGTTGAAGTCAGGTGCAGAAGGAATGGAAATTAAAGGGTTTTATTTTTGACTTTTAGACAAATGCTCCTCAGCGAGAAACACAGAGAAATAAAAGTCTGCACATAGGGAGCAAGACGTGCTCTCAGTATGAACAGGACTGTTCTTGCAATTAGTTTTACAGCAACCACGGGTCGTCTGAAATCTCAACTAGAGAGGCAACTAGAAACACACGTCGACCACTGGTGCCGCAACCTGCAAAAGGAGTGCGCTGCTCTCATGGGAAACGTGACACAGCCTCAATTGCATTTTTAGATATTTTGGCAGAACATTGAAACTGCCTCATAACCACAAACTTTGTTTAACGAACTTGAACATAATCAGGGAAGCTGAAAACTTGGCCACTCCGCTCCCCATGTCATCACTCCATTTCTCTTGTCTAGTCATTACGCACAACAGGTGTCCATATACAGGCCCAGATGTCTTCTTCCTCACCCCGGCATTGGTCGGAAAGTGCGCTGCCTCACCATTCAATTCTGGTGGACTGGCTAGGCCAAGAATGTGATGATGTACATACCCGCCTGCTCGGTGTGCGCCCAGAATAAGGCACCTATGCACCCTCCTGAGGGTATGTTGCATCCTTTGCCCATTCCACACCAACCATGGTCTGCCCTCTCTGTTGGTTTCATTACTGATCTCCCTCTCGCTCAAGGTAACACCACTGTCCTTGTTAGATACCAGGTGAGATAGAACCAAACGCAGATAGGACACAGGAGGAATGTTGAATGAAAATTGAATATAATGTTGACGGAAGGACGGCGGGTGAATGCAGGTGAGTGAAGTGTGGTCTCCCAGTGCCCAGGTTAAGATTCCGGTGATCCATGTGAGTAGACGGTGAATCAGGTGAGTGAAGTGTGGTCTCCCAGTGCCCAGGTTAAGATTCCGGGGATCCATGTGAGTGAATCAGGTGAGTAGATGAGGCATAGTGACGATGGTGGTCCTGAAGAGAGGTGAGACAGATGGTTATCAACCCCCTACCCACCCTGTGATAGCACAGCTCATCCATATGTGACTATCCCGAGCAGATGGGATGAAGATCTGATCAGGAGCGGTGAGATAATACCAGAACCCACCAGGGGAGAGACAAACTCAACAAAATCCCAGGTCACAAAGGGAGGTTCGTGACAGTCCTGGTCGTTGTGGACCGCTTTTCAGAAGCCTGCAGCCTTCTGCCCCTGCCTAGAGCTTTAATCTGGCCTGAAAAGTTGATTCCGACACGAACCGAGCACAACATATTTCTGTTCGAACCCTGTCCAAACTCAAATTATTTGACAAATTTAAAACGACCCCAACCCATCGGGTCCCGCATGTGCTAACAGAGACTCCCTCTAGCGCAGCCCCTACATTGATAAGCTTTTGCGCAAGTACTTCAAAGCCCTCGCCAATCACAACATGTGAAGGCCTAATATCTTTGCAACCAAAGCTGGCGCACTACTCAGTCAACATTTGTTTTACTAAGGTACGATTATTAAACACGATTACTATTTGGAATTTGGACTTTGGAAACACTGTGCATTTATTTACTTCATTCCGTTCACAAACAGGTTTATTTACAATAAAACAAAGCGGCTAATTAAATACCTTCAAACAGGCAACAATCGTCTTCAAAATATAAATTTCATTCCAAAAAGAGTAACACATAGACAATAACCAACACAGTGCACCAAGACCCAGTGACTCAAATGACAAACATAATCACCAAATCCCATTCTGCTGTGCATTCTAACCAAACAGCTGACTTCAAATGTATAAAGTGTAAAAGAACTGCAATGCCCTTCTAGCCCACTAGATGTTCTGGTTTCCAGCCAGGGATGTCCTCGATCCTTCCCTGCTGCTGGCCTTTCTTCGATCTGACCTTGTCGACAATTATTATCTTGCATGTGCCTGTCTTTTATTGATTTTGAAATGCAAAAAATAAGTTCTCTGTTGCAATTTGCTTATATTATTGCAACAGAGTCAAGGGAACTTCATTCTTCAATCTATTATAAACAAAAAGAAAAAGAAAACAAATCCTTGAATCATCAAGAGTTAGGTACAGCCCTACTTTGAACTCTTCATTATGTTTCTCAAACCATTTCCAAACAATGTGGGCAGTGAGGCAAGGTGCATTATCCTGCTGAAAGAGGCCACTGCCTTCAGGGAACACCAATGTCTGTAAGGGGTGTACCTGGTCTGCAACAATAGCACATTGTCATGTTACTACGCAACATGATGGAACAAGAAAGTCCCTATTATGCAGATTGTTTCAAACAAGGTCTGAAATGAAAACATTGGCATTTCCTACGTCTTCTTTAGTTATCTCAGTGTTCATGATTCTGTTCTAAACTGGCTGTCAACATTAATCCGTGGTGCGGCAGCCAACTACTGTGCAGCTCAGACAATCAGTATCAAGTATAGAAGCTATCAAGTAATCATGTTGTTCGATATAGTGCAATGGATCGGTTGTGATTTTTCACAGCATGGGATGTATTGTATTTCAAGGCTCAATTTCATAGCTTCAACATTTTTGCAATCTTTTTTCTAAGGATGGATCCATTCTGTGGGGGGAGCTAAATGTTTTGTTTCAAGTGGAGACTTTGGGTGTCTAGGTTGTTCCTATGTTTAATTGGTAAACTTCTGAAGAGCTGAACACAAGTAGCCACTAACCTTGATCATATGATCAGTCAGCTTAAATAACTACAATTGGAATTTGGATTGAATTAGCAGGCATTCTATTCACTCATTTTAATCACATAAAGATTCTTAACCGTTCTATACTTTATTTGTAAGGCATCACATAGATTTTATCCCAAAATATATTACAAGGCATAATGCATGAGCATGAGTATTCAATCAGTGAGTGGTTCGCCAATCTGTGATAATAAAAGGAAAATAACCCACTGGGGGCTCAAACATGAAACAAATACCATAAAAGTTGTGCGTCATCAAGGTCACCTCATTTATACATTCAATGAAAGACGGTCACAAAGATAGATACAGCTCCAAGAAGTTGTCTTGCTGGGTGAATAGTGCATTCGTAAGCAATTTTATTTATTTATCATTACATTTATTTCTTGACAACATACAAAGTACAAATGTCCCCTTTGAATGACCCCTTTTTTAGAAGGGAAAGTGTTATTTTGACCCAAATTGCTTTCCCTGGGAGTGCAGATATCAGTTTGGGGATTTTAAATTCCCCATATCTGCACAACCTGGTTTTATGGTGAAAATATAAACAAGCTTGTAACTCTTAAATAATTTCTTAATATTTAGCTATCCAACAGAGCTTCCTTAGCTAGTATGAATATTTATTTTAGTACCTTTGTTTTATTATCTATTTAGACAATCCTTTACTATTATATACAGAGTTGTACCAGATGCCCAGAAAAACAATATGTTGTAAAGAAGGTCCACTTATGCAGTGACCAGTGTGTTTATGGAAATTGATGGTTCCCAACCTTAATGCCAAGATGTTTATGTTGATCTATCCCAGACATTTGTGTACAGCACCAATCCAAAATTCCCCTTTAAGGATGCATCCATTATTAAGAATTCTAGGGCTTTGAGAAGGCTCATTCGCTATGGCTGAATATATCCCACCCAAGTCCTGATTATGTAGGGACTTCCAGGATTATGGTCCCATTTGGGATTCATACACAGGTCTATACAATCCCACAACTCTCTCCAAACTCGTTGTATAACTGAATCGAAGACAACAGCATATCTGCTTCTATGTGTTTGTGTGTAAATATAGTAACTGGGTGTAATTATGCTGTAGGCTATTCACATTTATTTTTACAGCGACTGCCTAACGTGCACCTGGGCACTGACCTTAAATATCCGACAAGGTTCATGGTCCAGACAATAGTTTGAAAATAAAGCCATGTTGACAGGTGATTCATCTGAGACCTTTGACTATATATTTAGCATCTGCTCTACATCCTAAAATATAACACTTCAAAACGAGGAGGAACTCATGTCATATATTTCTGATGTACTGTAATTCATCACAAACCAAACAGAGTGAACTCTGAACTGTGTTTAAGTTCTCAATATGGACAATAATGATAAGCATAACTGTGTTAAATGTTATTGGACCAGTTTATTTTGCTGAATTTCACCAGAGCTCATCTATTATATGTATTTATTGCTGATGTTAGCAATGATACATTTGTGTTAGAAAATACACAAACACCACTCCTGCTTTCTCAAATGTCCAATATATCAGGTTATACAGTGATATATATATATATATATATATATATATATATGCATAAGTTTAAACTTGCCATTTTATCAAAAGTAAGCATATCTTAATAGAGTAAGTTATACATTTTGAAGTAGATAGCTAGCGACACATCGCAGTAGTCTTTTTTTATCGGCGATAGGCAGGGACGGACTGGGACAAAAAAACGGCCCTGGACTTTGACTAAACCCGGCCCAAAGCAACCGGCGTGCGGAAAAGGTCAACATATTTCTTAATATGAGCTACTGCATGTGGCATTTTACAGCTAAAATGTTGAAGTTTAGCCATTTTAACTACATCAGACATAAAGGCAGAAATTCAGAAAATAAAAGCTACAAAACTATTACAAAAGATATATTGTGGCATCAGGTGGAGAGAATCGAACCAGCACCCCCCCTCTCTGCATCCAAGCGCACTAACCACTGCACCAAACAGGGATATCCCAATTAGTGGGGCGAGTAGCAGCTATTTGTTATAAGTCGCGATTGCGTAATTTGATTTAATTACAGTGAAATTAATCTCTTAACCATGATACAACCCAATTAAGGGTCCGCAGGGTGAAATGTTCCATTAAGAATGTAACTTTGGGGCAGATAGTTTTGACTTCCTGTTGAACACAAATAAATTAATATCTAGGTATTTTGTCTTACATATTAATGAATTGAGATAAATTAGGCAGTTTCAATCAATTCAAAATGTCCTAAAGTGACCAAAATACTCCAAAATAGCTGCACAACAACGGCAAAAGCAGAAATGCTCAATGACTGCCGTATTGATGTGCTAAAATGAATTTATTTTGCCTTCAGTCTCAGTATTAACAAATCAAGCAATTTCAGACTTCAGACACTTATAAATATTGTCATGGCTATTCGAGGTAAGGTGTAAGAGAGTGAATGAGAGAGTCAGGTTCAGTTCAGACAAGGAACCGTTCAGTAATTAATAAATCATAAACGTACCCACTTGTACGTAATGGGAAAAAAAGAACAAACAACGGTGTGTCGCAGTGCATGTAACCGACGTTCAACAGCTCACACATTAAGCCCAGGCAACATATAAAAAATTAAAAAATGACAGCCCAACTTTTACACTGCAGGTGGCAGTAGACTGGCCTTGGAAGGAGCTCTGACAGCACTCCCTCCCTGACGTGCGGCTCCTCCAGTGCATCGACACTGGGCCCGAGGTCGACCCGGAGGACGAGGAGCAGGTCGGTTAGGGCGCCGACAATGGGTCAAATCCAGCATATCCTTTGCCGGCATCCAACACCACCAGAAGAGGAAAATAATAATTATTAAATAATAAATGAAAAGAGAATTAAAAAAAGAATAGTCCAGGTAAAAATATAATCAGAAAAGGACAACCAGGAGGGTTGAGGGTGTAGCAGATTGGAGGCCAAAACTGTCTGGTAGCATCAGCAGCTCAGCCTGCAGCACAAACAAGATGATTCCAACACATGTTTCCAGGACTGATTGGTCTCACAGAGAGGTTAGGAGGCACGGGTCCTCCTTAATGGAAGTGCAAACAAGACACAGGGAAAGGTTAGACACCCTAGTTCCCAGCACAACAGTATATACATCTTAAAATGTGACAGGGGGGTCCAGTGAAACAGTGGCCCTGAACAGGTTAACCCCAGGACAGGGCCCAACTCAATGGAAGTGGAAACAAGACACAAGGAAAAGTTAGACACCCTAGTTCCTTACGTCCCCGGCACAATAGTATAGCAGCATAAATCTTCAAATGAGACAGGGGGGTCCAGTGAAACTGTGGCCCTGAACAGAATAAACCCTGGACAGGGCCCAACAAACCGGAAAACACCCTCCCACTTTACCAAGCATCAACCAAGGGACACCTATCAACCGCAACCACTCGGGAAGGTTTATTTTTGCTCACAGAGTTACTCGAATTGAGGGAACAAAAGAGAACTATAGCGAACCAGTGATTCCATCCCCCAGGCAGCAATTGGGAGAGAGGACATCCCAGGGGAGATGAGAACCCGCCCAGCAAAGACAGGAGGGCGGAATGAATTCCGAGCCTTCCGTTCGCCTTCGTACTCTGGGCCAAAATACATATAACCATTGACCTTGCTGAAGAGATATGTTTTCAGTCTTTGAACGCAGATTGGCAGCTCATTCCATAATAGAGGGGCTCTATAGGATGGAATGCCCAATACCACAGAAAATCAAGGAAAGTCAATGAAATGAAAGGTGATTCATTGTGACTGGCACGTTGACCTAAGTTACCAACCCAGACCCCAACAGCCTATTATCTAATGCCGTAATGGATCTGGGACAGTCCACGAGCGGCTAGGAGATTGTCCAGTCTAAAAACCATCTCAAGAACCGCTTGAAAGACAGAATGGCATCATGACACGTCAAATCCCTCCAAACGTCCGGGTACAGATGGCTTCCAAAAAAATAAATGTAGGCACGCTCGTTCCTTCCAGCCCCCACTGCCAGAGACCTGAACTGCAGCGCAAACTCCTGCATGCTCCTCTTCCCTGCCTCAGGTGGCAGAGGCGCTCTCTTCATAATCTCGAAGGATCAACCCTCCCTCAGTCTAGACCGTGTTGGCCTAAGCGAGGACCTTCCCTGTGAGGCAGGTGATGAGGGCCGCCTGCCCTGGGTCCGCGGTTTGTTGGTCCGTTTAAAGTCCTGGGGAGATTGAAAGAGCTGACTCATCGATTTCAGCTGCCACCTGACTATCGTATTAATGCCATGTTTCATGTCTTTCTTCTCGGGCCGTTGGTGATTGGTCCCCTCCTGCAATCTAGGGTGCTGGAGGTCCCTTCTCTTACCCTGGATATTCGAGGTGGCCTTCAGTATCTCGTGGAATGGAAGGAGTCTGGCCCGGAGGAGCGATGTTGGGTGCTGGCAAGGGATGTGCTGGACCGAAGCCTTCAACAGGAGTTCCATTGTCGGCGTTCGTCTTCACCGGCCTTCTAGCTGCCATCGTTCCCTCCCTCGTTCACATTATTTCCAGTCTGGTCATCACAGACACCTGGTGCCCATTCCCTCAGTAGTACAGTTTATAGGTCCCCTGTCTTCGGCCATGTCTTTGTGTGGTATTGTTCTACGTTACGTGTGCTTATTGTAAGACATTGTTCTTTGATTCATATGTGCATATGTGTCGCTAGCTTTCCTATTTTGATGAAGGCCCAATCTGAATACTCCCACTTACCCCTTCCCCTTAGCCCTACCCCTTAGTTTACCCCTACCCCTTGGCCCTCGAAACCGAGTGGTAAGGGCTACGTTCCCCTAGGAATTGGGACACCACTCGGTTTTGGCTACGTCATCATACATCGTCGCTAGCTGGCTGCTACGTCACCAGAGGCGACACAAATGTTGATCTCAAACTTCGGAGATGCAGTCTGGAAAAGTGTGTATGTTGTCGATTGCGTGGATTTTAGTTATGTTTTTGCGATTGTCTGCAACAAATCGCAGAAATCAAGCGAGAAGAGGTCTACGACGCCTACGAATGCTGGTAGTTTAACTTATGGTATGTATCGATTGGTTGCAAACAACATTATCGTATTGTATTTAAAGTTCACGGAACTAACCAACAAGGTAGCAAACCTATTTCCCAACTCAGCCATTAATGGTGTAAAATTGTTTTATTTTCCAGACTGGTGGTCCAACAAGATACTGTGCCATAAACCCCAACACGTCTATACTGCGCATATGGTTCGATGTATCTAGTAGTTATTTGTTTACTTTGGTGGCGGTGCATATGGATGCAGATGTTCTTCTAAGTACTATTGTTTTTAATGTTTTTGTAAAGCACACGTGCTATATAAATAAACCTGCTTGCTTACTACTGAAGGCTGTTTTCAATAAATAATTTCATCCACATTGCATTGTGTTTTGTATATCTGTTTCAGTGATCACTGTTTTTAATGTCATTGATTGATGTTCAGAAACCCTTAATCAAAAACAATGTGCAAAGTGCAACAACAAACAAACTACAGTTTATCAAACATTTTTTTCAAAGAGGCCCAATAACCTCTATGTCTTGGCCTCACCAGTGTCCTGTATCATATCCAAATTATGTTGTACACCTTCATAATCTACAGTCTATGGTTGTACAGCATGAAACTTCGGTTCATTTTCTGCCCGAAAGCGAATTATTTGCCGGGTTTCCTCCGGCGTCCCTGTGTGATTCGGGACGGTATGTAAAGCACTTTTATCGCTATTCCAAAAGCAACATGTTATGTTATGCACTGATATGAATTATCCGCTAAAAGAGTTAACCGTAGACAAACATGCATTGAGTAAAGGTAGTCAGAGAAATACGGGACAAATTAGCAATGTATCTTTGGCGTTAACTGGCAAAAAGTAGCGATTTAAAAAAAAAACTTCAATTATTAAAATGGTTAAAAAAATATATATACAGGACTGCGTAGATCACAAAACAATTGTGTCGTAATTTTTAAATTCGTTATTTAATCCGAAAATACTACATTTATGGGTCTCTTTTGCTGATCTAGCAGCCATTGTTGACGTCTCGCAATGTGTTCTGGGTACCCCTTGGTTTCAAGTAAGCTCTCGGAAAATCTTGGTTTCAAGGGGTATATAGCCCTTCGTCTTACCCCTTCGTCTTGATCAAAATGAGTATTCGGACAGCACTTGGTGTCGCGCGAACGCGCAAAACTAAGGGGAAGGGCTAAGGGGAAGGGGTAAGGGGGAGTATTCGGATTGGGCCTAAGTACTTAAACAACGTCTTAAGTGTGTGGCTCCAACCTTCCTCCTGATACACCTAAAAACACTGTGACACATGTAAATGCATATATGTATTGCATATCTATATACAGTATGCAAAGAGAGAACAAAACGCTTAATGTTAATACAGAACATATTCTCTATTTTTGGATTATTCTCATTTGACATAGATTTTGAGCATCATAAATAGGAAATATGAAAACACATTGTAGACACTACGTGGGTTCATTTTTACTATTTGGTTTATTAAGTCTATTTTAATCCTCCTCAGAACATGTCATATACAATGTGATTAAAATGGAATTCCAACTTTCGCCTACTTTCACTCTTCTTGTTTTAAATATTAAAAATATTGCATGGAAAACTCTTAAAACATTTAAGGTTGTAAACCACTTACATTTTACCATCTGATTACAGGAGAAAAATTGTCTGAAACTGGATGTATTGTGTTTGTTTCGAAGCGACATTTTCACATAACACAGAGTCATTCTATTTTTAAACTGTAACCCAAATGGCAAAATGTTGTTTTGTTAGGCTTGACAATGCTAGGCAATTGCTCGTTGTGCACCAAAATTGGCTACCACTTATTAGAAATGATTAGACATAGGCTTTCTATACCTGCAATATATTTTGGAAGAAAGTAGTTGTAGCGTCAAGAAAAACCTTTTTTGTTTGTGTGTTATGTGCAGAGGGATCCAGGGTACTATGTTGTTAAAATGTGAATTGGGCACATACTGATAATGATGGCCATTGTAGTTAGCATGTAATAACAAAACATAAATGACATTATGGATAAGAAAGAGAATGGGTAAATACATTAGCAGCTGCAAATGTAATGTTGAACGTTAAATTGAATGTTTACAATAATGATATATATATAAATATATATATATATATATATATATATAATGAATATTAATAATACACAATCCATAAACAAATTAGACAAATGTCCAATATGCACTGGTGAATACTAATAACTGACTAACTGAACAAAGAAATACTGAAGCGACTGAGCTTCAATTAAAGCTGTGTTTCACTCAGGGTCAAAGACACCTCTAAACAGCAGATGGAGAAGGAACAACCATACGTCTGCTTGTGGATCTATTTTCAAATGCTAAAGATGTCTGCATGTTTTTATTCCACTGACCATTCACTTTATGATTTACTTTCCTGCCATGTGTGACTGTGTGAAATTACTAACACTGCAGGCTGCAGCTCTTCGGAATTGTCTTTTAATATATTCTGTTTTAAGTTTATTTTTTTCATGTATAAAGCGGCAAATTGATGAAAGCATAATTAATGCACATTAAAGTTACATTTCACACTGCTGCAACAAAATACCATATGTCTCGAGGAAAATCATCCTCAGGTTTCCTGTCATCTAAAGTGTCAACATTGTGTCTAAATCAGTTTGTAAAGGCTTTAGAGTGTCGCTCTGTTTCCAAAGGCTTTGCAGATTGTGTACAAAAAGTATTTTAAATATTCTTAAGCATATTTGTTCATCAGAGTCTCTATTTAAAGAATAAAACGTCCTGTGTACTATGATGGCCCAAAATGCGTGAGGGTTGTTTAACATATTTTTTTGCTTATAGGTAAGTTTGTTCACTATTTTATATTGGAAAAGGGGAAATAATTAGCATTTTTCATATCAGGTTGTTTAAGCTGTGCACTAACAAAACCAACAGTCATTTAAGTCTATACCAGTCAACGGTATATTTTGTGTTACATTAAATTGATCATTTTCTAGATCTGCAGTAGGTGAACTAGCAATCATACCACAGAAAAATAATTTCAATGGACCACTCCCCTACATGAATATACCACAAGAAGTAGTAGTTATTATGGGTCATTGCCCATGGAAACAGTGTAATTGCAAGATAAGGAGCTCAAAAAGCTCCCCCACTGATCTTGTACAAGGGTCATAGAACCATCCAACCTACTGTAATCTAGCCCACAACACCCCAATGCAATTAACAGCTGTGTGAAAATATCTCAGAGGTGAAGTGAAGGGAACTTGGGTGAAAATATAATTTAAATAATGGCACAATAAGCTAGTTGTGGGCAATGTTCCCTCTAAATTCTTGGGTTACTGAACAAATGTCTGGTTTCCTGGACTGAAACTTTATAATTGTAAGACTGTAACTACTTTTCAATTTCATAAGGCCCAATAGGCTACTTGAGCATAATGTCAAACTTTAAACGTTTCCTAAAAATAGCATTTCTTACATAGAGTTTGATTTATGATATAGCAAACAGTAGCCTACATGTGATGTGCAATCAAGGTCTACACTCAATTTAATGTTTTAGATTTGAGTCAGACATTTGTGATTTTGTACCTGGTCTGTAAGACAATGATCGAGCAAACCGTTTCCACGGTATCTCTTAATGTTTCCAAAAATCAATGAAGCCTTCAAATAGAACTCCTTCCCCAGAGTCTAACAGTGAGGATGTTCAGGGATGTCTCTGTCAAAGGTCAGGGGTCAGGGGTCTTCAAACAAGACAATGATTTATTATACTATTCAAACCACACTCAGGAATCGTTTGAGACAGTAGTCCATATCTAGATCGTGATGTATCTCTGTTGAGATCTCAAAACAGAAGTTTGGAGTTACTCCTAAAATTTGAGAGAAGAATGGCCCAAAATGCCAGTACAGTGGTTGAGGAATCTTATACACAAGTTCATGTCATTTCAATATTTTATGTATTTTACACACAGTACATAAATGTGTTTATCTGAGCCCTAGCAAACTGCTGAGCCGTCTTGTTGAATGTGTAAACCAGTTTGGCCCTATATTGTGTATAAATCTACAAGATAACTGGAACATTTCTTTAATGCCTGCAGGGAGAGGAGGAACATTTTCAAATAACTGGTTGGCAAGGACCAGGCCAAGCATGCAATCCTAATCTGGAACTAGGTAAGACTAGGAAGCACTAGAGTGAATATACAATCACTGGTTACAACTTTTTAACTGTTCGTTAAAGCAAATATCTAACTGCTAATCATTTGGCAGTAATTAAATGCATTTAGGCAAGTAGACACGTTCAACACGGATTTGCTGAAGTTCCAACTAAGCATAAGAATGGGGAAGAAAGGTTATTTAAGTGATTTTAAACATGGCTCATGTATGTTCATGTGTCTCTCGTCTTGAATCATTTACAAAATTAATAATGAGTTTGAGATCAACCAATTGTCAACTAGACCCGATTCCGACTAAATTACTTAGAGTTATTTTTGTGCTCCTCCAGATCTGTGCCAACCTTACTGAAAGTTGCAGAAATTAAGCCTCTGTTAAAAAATTCAAACCAGAAATATTAAAGAATTACCGACTAATATCAAACACTTAAGGTAGGCTAATTACCATTCAGTGACTTGGTAACGTAGCATTCTATCATGATAGTGCGACTTCTATGTGACTATCCGTGCTGCACACTCCGAACCTAGCTAGGTTAGATTACAGAAGCTAGGTTTAGCTGTAACAATATCCTGAGTAACACATACCACATTTCCACAGTAGAATATGCATTTGAAAGCCTGGTCACTTGTGTGGCTAGTTATTTGGCCTGACGTACACTGTGCTTCAAGAAAAAGGATCTGTATGTCCCCTTTCTTGTTTTGGGTGGCATAGCTGATCTACAAAGCACAAAAAGGAGCAAAGCTGTATATGCTGAAGGGCAAAGTGAATGTTAAAAAGTTTCACTTTTTTATGGGGTATGTATTAACAGAAAGCACTGGTAACTGTTGTTTTCGACACAGTCGTTCGTTAGCAAATCAAATTACGGCGTTTTAGTGCCGTCCTCCTGGTGCTGGCGGTCGGAATTGATCCAAATAGCAGCAAGATCAAGATCGCGGGTACAAGCGGCCGAAATGGGTTTTCTCAGGAAGGTGGCTGGCCTCTCCCTTAGAGATAGGGTGAGAAGCTCAGTATTCCGAGAGGAACTCGGAGTAGAGCCGCTGCTCCTTTGCGTAGAAAGGAGCCAGTTGAGGTGGATCGGGCATCTAGTAAGAATGCCACCTGGGCGCCTCCCTAGAGAGGTGTTCCAGGCACGTCCAGCTGGGAGGAGACCACGGGGAAGACCCTGGACTGGGTGGAGAGATTATATCTCCACACTGGTCTGGGAACGTCTCGGGATTCCCCAGTCGGAGCTGGCTAATGTTGCCAGGGAAAGGGAAGTTTGGGGTCCCCTGCTAGAGCTGCTACCCCCGCGACTCGACCCCGGATAAGTGGTTGAAGATGAGAAGATGAGAATGAGAATTTTGTCATGTTAAAATATTTTTCGGTACAATTGTCACAATCGTGCTCCAGGCAGGTAACAGGTAGGACACAGGCGCAGAGATTAGTAGGAATACGTTTTATTCTCCCAACAGGCAGATAACCTTTGGAACAGAGAACTTAAACATAGAAACACAAAACCGAAAAATCAAATAGTGGAAACTCATACATAAGGACACATAAACTAAAACGTGCAAAAACCTGGCATTACATAGAACCCACCCAAACATAGCAACAGACAACAACATACCTTAAACAATGCCCGACACTGACACACTGAACAATTACTAACACCCTATATACAATTACTAACGACAAACAGAAAACAGGTGTGAAACCAAACTCAGGTGTACAGAATGTCTTTGATTACTTCCTCTCTCTGCTAGTCAGGGGAGTGCCAACTCCGGCATAGAGAGGGACAGAGGGAGGGAATCATGACAATTTTGTCATGTTAAAATATTAATGGGGACATGTCCCCAGCGTCCCCCCCTAAGCCTACACCCTCATGATACTATTACTGTACCATCCAAATTATAGCAATAGCACTGATGTTGACTAGATGTTCTTGGGGGAACAAACAGGTGATGACTGCGTGTGTGGCGGGTGGTGGTCCGGCTCGCCGGCCGTCCTGGAGTACCGGCCGTTCTGTGATTCTCTGGATCACACAGATGGCCAGTCCGCCCCTGGGTGTAGTGCATAAAAGCCATGTGAGAGCAAGGTTAATCTTTTTATCAAGCTCCACTTAGATTGAGTTGAGTGTGTGTCTTTAAAGAGTGTCACTGTTGTTGAGTGAAGGTTGAGTGTTTTATAAGTCGCTGTGTAGCGCAATATTGTTTCATCAACAATTAGTCCTTTTTCGCCGTTCTCGATTTCACATGGCTTTTTATGCACTATACCTCCCGCAAGCGTGACACTGCTTCTGATTCATACAGTGAAGGAATAAATTATTTGATTCCCTGCATATGCATAAAGAAGCACGTCTTTACAAAGGAAGCACGAATAAGAAAAGAACTCACATAACGTAGAAAATTTCCACACAAAGACATGACCAAACACAGGGGATCTATATACTCTACAAATGAGGGAATGGGCACCAGGTGTAAGTGATGACGAGACCAGACAATATTGTGACGAAGGAGGAGCTAGAAGGCAGGTGAATGGACTTGCTTAAATCTAGTTAGTCCAGCCATACATACCTACACGTAACCTAAGATCAAAAGATGCAGTCCTTCTAATTGTACCTAAAATATGTAAACAAACAGCCAGAGGTAGAGATTTCTCTCATAGAGCTCCTCTATTATTGAAACGCAGACAGTCTCTATTAAAAAATCTCTTCAGCAAAAGTATGGACAAGTGTTGTCTGGCCCAGGGTTATGAAGGTGAATGGAACGTTTGGACTTCACATTCCGCCCTGCTGTCTTTGCTAGACAGGCTCCCCTGGGATGTCCTCTCTCCACTTGCTTCTCAGGGGTGGCGTCACTGGCTCGCTGTTTTTCTTCTTTGCGTCCACGTCAATTCCAATAGCTCTGTGAGTAAAACTAAACATTCCCAGAGTGGTTGCAGTTGACTGATGTCCCTTGGTTGGTGCTTGGTAAAGTGGGTAAAGGGGTTTACCACGTTCAGGGCCACAGGTTCCCTAGACCCCCCTGTCTCAGATTCAGGATTTACGCTGCTATACTATTGTGCCGGGAACGTAGGAAATTAGGGTGTCTAACTTTTCCCTATGTCTTGTTTACATTTCCATTAAGAATGAAATGTGCCCATTGACCACATTGTGGGACTGACCAGCCCTAAGGACATAGGTGACCCCTCCTAAGGCCCCCCTGGTTGTGTTTCAGGCCAAGCAGCTGATGATTCATGACTGTTCCGGCTTCCAATCTGCCTAACCCTCAATTCTCCGGGAGTTATCAGGGAGTTATCAGGGAGTTTTTTTCTTTGCCGCTGTGTATCAACTTGGTGATGTGTGCTCTGGTGTGTTTCAGGCTGGGTGTTTGTAAAAGCACTTTTGACAACTTTGTTGAACAAAAGGGCTTTATAAAATAAATTGGATAAATTGATTGGTGCCAGACAAGCTTGTTTGAATATTTCAGAAAGTGCTGATCAACTGATCCCACACATACATTTCTAACGGATTACAGAGAATAATAGAAAGAGAAAAATATCCAGGAAGTGTCAGTTCTCTGGGTGAAAATGTCTCTTTGATAAGAGTTCAGATGAGTATGTATAGCCAGACTGCTTTGAGCAGATTGAGAGGCAACGGTAACTCAAATGATCACTCCAAGGTTTGCAAATGAAAATTTCAGAACGCTCAACACCATGGATGAGCAGTCTACAAATCTGCAGCAATTGCGTAATTCTATAATGTCAAAATGGACCAACATCTCAGGAATGTTTCCAGCATCTTGTTAAATCTATGCCACGTAGAATTGAGGCAAAAGGTGCAACCCGGTACCCGCAAGGTGTACTCTATAACGAAGGAGGCTCTCATTCAGATAAGACATTTATGGTTACATTCGTCTCAACATTACTGATCAATAAAATATGCATTCAACATGTTACCCCAGTTATGCTGCTCCAGTTGTCTTCACCTAAAAATGTACTATTTAATAATGCATCATTTAAAATACTGTAGTTTTTGTTATTGGTTTATTCAAAGGAGACATGCTTAATGATGATCCTTTTATATCTAGTGCAGGATCTCCGAGCTGTCTGCATGCACAGAACACATCCCCAGTATCCTGTTATGACAATCTCAAATGATTATAGGAAACACAGTGCACTTGCTTTGCTCTGCAGGGCGGCATGGAACATTGAACAGCCTGCCATCCGGAGCTAATGGGAACTAGAGTAGACTAATTGAATCGTTTGATATACACAGATATATACACAGAGGTGTCTTGTCTAGTTACCAAGGCATCTACAGTAATTACACGATTTTGTCCACCAGTACCAAAAAACCACACTAGTTGTTAACTAAAGAAGTGCATAGGAATCATAAGGTTTCCTTTGATGTTATGTGTAATCTTCATACAGCACGGCCAGAATAGGACCGGACACCCCTCGAAACTGGCTTCTCTCTAGGTTTCTTCCAAGGTTTCGACCCTTCAAGGGAGTTTTTCGAGCTATTACATTTTAATGCAGAACGCGCAGAGTGAGAAACTATAAATATCTACTACAGGATTATTATAGCTAAGTCCGATGAACTTTTTAACTGATAAAGCATCTGATGTCAATAGTTTTCTGTCAACAAAAGCTAAATATGTTTTGATCTTTTTCCAAACTCTCTAATAAGTGTGTTGTTTAGAATGCATGCAGGCCAAGGCTAATTGCACATGAATGCACTCTTCACAGAATAGACAGTCCAAAATGGAAACATGCCAGAACAGGCAAATATTGTCAGTTACACATTGTTGCTTTGCTCTGCACACCTCCTTCCTGCCCATTCAGCTTCACTAACCTTTAAGAGGTTGTGGGCTATCTTAGTAAAGTTTTAAAAATCTTAGATACATTTATAAATAAAATGAAAAATGAATTCTTATCTGTACCTTTTCTGTGTAACTCTTTCGCCACCCAGTGGAGAGTGAGATTGTATTCATTTTATTTTTTATATTTAACCTTTATTTACCAAGGTAGGCCAATTGAGAACCAATTCACATTTGCAACCTGGACGTGGCCAAGATAGATCAAATATGTGTGAGACAACATACAGTTACACAATAAATACATAGTATACAAAAGTGCAGATAGTAATGGGATTCTACATGGCAATATCATGGCAGAATCAAGTGGAGAGTCAATATACAGTTAATACAAGATGGGGTATAAGTAGGCCAGATAAGCAGCATTCATATGGCAATAACAACAATATAGAATACTGCGGAGAATCTATATACAGAATGTAAAATGTTTATCACCCAGCTGAATGACAATTTGAATCCATTCAAGAATCATCTATCTATTCCTAATCTACACTACATCAACATGAAGAAATCATTACAAAACATGTATTTTTTTATACTAAGCTTGAATGCTGCCCAAACCCTAAAACTCTTAATTAGACATAAGATAATATGACATGGTAGAGTAAGTGAATGCCTCCATCAGTTATTTACGAAAGGCTGGTCATTTCCACCTTCTCACTTGGTGAGGAAGACAGCAACGCAGCTTTGATATTGTTGCATTAATAAACAAGTGAGAGGTGGGAATATAAAATGTGTGAAGCTGTTCGGTATAGTGCATGAAACAAGCATGTTTTTCAATATAATTCAGGGCAAAACTTTGCAAAATCGTGGATACAGCTCGTTTGTTTCTATGTGCGGTTTGAAGAAAGTTGTTTGTAGCCTTTGAGTAGGAGTAAGGACAGGGTGAATGTCCACCAAGACAAGGTGGACGTCAATACATTGAAAAGATTCAGAAGAAGTAATGAAAAAGTTGCTGATAATGGAATATGTCTCTGAAACTTATATCAAAAGTAAATTGTTGCCTTAAATTAGAATTGTCATGCATACATTTGCATTTCAGTTATTTGACATATGGAATAAAAAACACAAAATATAACAAACGTATCTTCTTTACCTTAAGTTCTTAACAATATTTAGTTAAATAAATCCCTTTTTACTGCTCTAATTGCATTGGTAACAGGTTAATAATAGCCATAGGACATCACAGGGGTTCCGGTATATTGCCAGTGCTGTGTCCAGGCATTCTGTGATACGACAGCTCCTAGCCTTGGCCAAATGCTACACCCATAAGGTGGTTTTACATCTGAATGCTGACTGGCTAAAACCTGTGGAATGTCAGACCATGGCTAAACATGTATAAACACTTTTTAATTGAATTGTCAATAAACCAGTTTAGAATAACAATACGTAACCACAGAAATCCAGTCACTCTGCTGACAAGTCCATTGTAGACGGAATACCACCTGCTTTGTTTCATTGTGTCGTTGTCAAGCACCGTCTATAGTGTACGGCATTGGCCTTGCAAAGCAGTGATAGTCTTCCTAAAGCGTCAGATAGCGTCACGCACTCCTGCACCATCTTTTCATTTAGTCTGTGTCTGACAAATGTTTGTCTTTGTGATCTGAACCCCTCAAACTTAGATTTGTCTGTCCATTACACTTTTTGCCCCGATATTCCTCTGGCTAGTATTTGCATTTTATTGGCCATTCTGACATATGTCTTTCTCTATGCAACTCTGTCTAGAAAGCCTGCATTCCAGAGTCACCTTTTCACTGTTGATGTTGAGACTGGTGAACTATATAATGAAGCTGCCAGTTTAAAGTACACTTGTGTATTTGTCTTTTTGCTCACTTGTGCTTCAGGCCCTCCCACTCCTTGATAACACTTCATTTTAAAGTGTCTGGTTACATATGTAACCTTAGTTCCCTGAAGGGAACGAGACGCTGCGTGAAAACGCTGTGGGAATGCTCTGCGTTTAGAGGGACATGTCCCGCGGATAAGGACGCCACGTACACCTTCAGTGTGGAAGGGGATAAACCTGTGGAGAAGCGCTCCTGCAGGAACTCCAGTACTGCTACCAGCAGGCAATTAACTGGGTCTAGCTGACGTTCACCACACCACCGATGTGTTGTCTGACCGGACAAGAACATGATAGCCCATCAGATCTGGGAGGAAGAATTTCAGGGCCTGAAACACTGCCAACACTTCTAGACAATTTATGTGCCAAGATAGATGCTGGTCTTGCCACAACCCCCGAGCTGGGCGACCACTCATGATCGCCCCCCAGCCTGTGAGGGAGGCATCTGTCGTTAGCGTCACACGACGACAAGGTGCTCCCAGCACGGGCCCTTGGGATAAGAACCAAGGCTCTTTCCACATTGCCAGGGCGTGCAGACAACGCCTCGTGACCCTGATCAAGCGGAGCTGGTTTCCCCTCGGGGAGAACCCCTTGGCTCTGACCCACCACTGCAATGGTCTCATGTACAACAGACCGCAAGGTATCACGTTGGACGCTGCTGCCATCAGACCTAACAGTCTCTGAAACTGTTTCACAGTGAGTGACTGACCTAGCTTGGCCTGTTTGACAGCTGTGAGGATCGAAGCCACACATGCAGGGGACAAACGTGCCCGCATCGTGGTCGAATCCCAGATTACGGCCAGAAAAATGGTCCTCTGCAACGGGGATAGCACACCTTTCCCGGCATTGAGTCTCAACCCCAGTTGTTTGATGTGGGCGAGAACGACATCTCGATGTCGAGCCGCTTGAAGCTCCGAAGGAGCTATAATCAACCAATCGTCGATATAATTCAAAATGTGGATGCCCTGGAGTCGCAACGGCGCCAGAGCAGCATCCACACATTTTGTAAACGTTCGGGGAGAGAGAGCCAGGCAGAGCGGAAGAACCCGATATTGGTATGCTTCGCCCCCGAAAGCGAACCTCAGGAACTGCCTGTGTTGTGGAAGGATAGACACATGGAAGTAAGGGTCCTGTAGATCTATCGTGACAAACCAGTCCTCGGCTGTAATAGCCAGACTCCCTGCTGGGCGGAGGAACCTGTTCTATAGCCCCCTTTCGCAGAAGAGTCTGCACCTCTTGTTCCATTACCAAAGCCTGCTCGGTGCCCACCACTGTCGGTAGGACCCCTCTGAACCAAGGCGGACGAGCCCTGAATTGGATGGCATAACCTTTCTCAATTGTCTGCAGGACCTATTGAGATATATTTGGAAGGGTTTCCCACTCTATTAAGGGTACCAGCCTCTCGAGGCCGGCCTCTGGAATACTTGGAACTACAGACACATTGCCCTGTAATGGCACACCAGCAGGGAAACACTGGTCTGACAGCTCCGGACCCCTCCTTGGAGGGGACGAGCACCCCTCGGGACAATGATTGCTGGGACCATCTATGCCCCGGCAAAGAGGCGGGGCCGATAGCATGGGCCCCTGAGGGCTCCAAGAGAGAACGTGCACCGTATAGTGAGGTGGACTCCTGCCTCTCCTGGCGGGGACCACCCTTCGCACCCTGACTTTTGGACGTAGCCTTCCTGGCGGTAACGTTTCTCAAGGGCCTGGTGGGTAATGCCGGTGTCTAAAGGACAGTGCCGCGGGGGATAGATGGCTCGCCAGAATCTCCTCCGCTTTAGGCATTGTCCCGTAACCATACATTTTAGCATGTTGGAATACATAGACGAATACATAGACTTTTCAACAGCTCGGGCGAGTACCTCCAACAGCTCCTCACCCGCGGGCGACTGAAGTGAAGTAGCCCCAGTCTCCGCGTCAATGCTCTTAACATCCCGCTCCTCAGAACCGGATAGTTGAAGCAATGGTGCCTCATCCTGGGCAGAAGGACCTGTAGCGCGTTTAATAGGTCATATATGGTTATACATGTTTCGATATACATATGTTTTGATATACATATGTTTGTGTACAAAAACATTGACATTAATATTTATAGATTACATTTTTTTATTCAAAGCTTCAATAATGCAATTGGCCTCACGAAATAAAAAAAAATATCAGGGAAAATCGTAATTCCACCACTAGAGTTCTCCCAAGTAACAATATTTCCTGCTCTGTTGGCGCTATGTTTACCTCTCCCCCCAATCCTGTGCTGTGGCCAGCTGGACATAAACCATAATTCAGGCAGGCTAAACTATCCCGGAAATACAAATGTAAGGTGTCTTACATTGAATCCTTTACGGATTTCTACAGATACATAGATCGGTTATACTATAGTGAAGGTAAGTGCAACAATTATTTAATGAAACATGTTTTACTTTGCGAGTAGCAAACGTTAGCGATAGCTAGCGTTATGTGTCTGGTGGTGGGTCTGTGTTACGAACATGGCGCCTTCTGAAAACGAGTCCAAATGCATAACAGTAACCTCGATTCACACTGGTGTGGTTTCTTCGCTAGTGTCAAACAACAATATTATATATATTTTTACGTGGCTTACATTTGTTAACAAGCCAACGTCACCTGGCTAGTTATCGTAGCTGGCTACTTCCTAGCAAATTCATAGAGGCTGCTTCGCATTCCTTATCCTGCTAACGTTAGCAAGCGGAGTCAGCTAACGCTATCTAGGTAGCTTGCTTAGCGTACAATTTGTTTTTTTGTCGAACCATTTTAGCCAGGTTGATTGCATTGGAGCTTGGATAGTGTTTAGCAAACTATGTAGTTACATATTCTAAAGTGCTAGTTAGCTAGTTAACTAATAACGCTAACGTTTGTACGTGCGTTTTTTGACTCCTTTAGCCCACCCTCTGGAGATGAGTTTCGTTACTAGCCTGAAATCAATCCAAACCGAAGCTAGCTAGCTACTAGTACTGTAACTCCAGTAGTACAGATGACAGCCAGTTAGCTACTAGTACTGTAACTCCAGTAGTACAGATGACAGCCAGTTAGCTACTAGTACTGTAACTCCAGTAGTACAGATGACAGCCAGTTAGCTACTACTACTGTAACTCCAGTAGTACAGATGACAGCCAGTTAGCAAGTACTACTGTAACTTCAGTCGTACAGATGACAGCCAGTTAGCTACTAGTACTGTAACTCCAGTAGTACAGATGACAGCCAGTTAGCTACTTGTACTGTAACTCCAGTAGTACAGATGACAGCAAGTTAGCTACTAGTTCTGTAACTCCAGTAGTACAGATGACAGCCAGTTAGCAAGTACTACTGTAACTTCAGTCGTACAGATGACAGCCAGTTAGCTACTAGTACTGTAACTCCAGTAGTACAGATGACAGCCAGTTAGCTACTAGTACTGTAACTCCAGTAGTACAGATGACAGCCAATTAGCTACTACTACTGTAACTCCAGTAGTACAGATGACAGCCAGTTAGCTACTAGTACTGTAACTCCAGTAGTACAGAGGACAGCCAGTTAGCAACTAGTACTGTAACTCCAGTAGTACAGATGACAGCCAGTTAGCTACTAGTACTGTAACTCCAGTAGTAAAGATGACAGCAAGTTAGCTACTAGTACTGTAACTCCAGTAGTACAGATGACAGCCAGTTAGCTCAGCTGAAGTTTCCAACTAGCAGGCGTTAGGTTATTCGTGTGGCCTGTCTTTGTTGAAGTCTCTTCGTACTGAGCTGGACACTTTATTCGGGGATCATATTAACTGTACAGTGGGAGTAAAAGATGCACGTTACCCACCAAACATATGTGAATAGTTAGACTGACCAAATGTAACCAGGCATGACGACATGGCTTAATATTAAACATCCCATGCACTATTAGCTTGCCAATCTAGCTGACTAGCTGTGCTACGGTCACCGTGCCACTTGGAAAGTATTGGCTTTGCCTTTTAGATACCTTTTGTTATTACCATGTCACAAAACGTTGTAAATTTGATAACTGATTGACATAAACATTTGAAAACTACCACACTTACGCCTTAAGATAGCTAGCTGACTACAGTATTGTACAACTCGTTAGGTAGCTAGTGTTTCATGCTGCCTACATGTCAGGTACCATTTTTGTTTGTGTCACTTGCTTGTTGTGGTGTGATAAAATAACTTGAGATGGTTTACGTTGGAAGTGTAGACTGCTGCTTGTCTTAATTCAAGTGCAGTTGTGGGCTAAGTAACCAATAGTCCAGCAGTTTATATCTCTTAAAAGCACTTATAATTACGAGCCTTTCATATTTTCAGTCCCTCAACTATTTCGTATTCAACAAGATTTTTGACTCTTATGTGTGTAATAGATTAGGGAGGAGATTTTTGTTATTTAATGATATTATTACAATACTAAGTTACAGATAGAAAATTATTCTCGAAGTAAGAAATTTAAAATGCTGTTAGATACTGTGATTATATTCAGATTATATGAGAACACATTTTTGTGTTATTCATGGAAATGCTAAAAACAGATTGAATCACTGTTTAAAAGGCGTTCTCTATTGAGAACAGATTGTCTTGGATTATTGTTAAACCGTGAAGGAATGAGCCAAACAATTTCATGTTTAACTTTGTAACCCTAGTTTTCTTGGCACTAACTAGACCTACCTCATATAATTGAAAAGGTGTAGTACAGTCTGTAGGCTAATCTTATTCTTCCACCTTCGTTGTCGAGGAATTGTGTAGTGTCACTGTGAATCCCCTGGAGACAGATGGCAGCTGCTACCTGTGCTAACATCCCAAACGTCACCCTATTTCCTGTATAGCGTACTACTCTTGACCAGAAACCACTGGCCTGTGGTTTAAAACTAGTACCCTTTGAAGAGAATAGGGTGGCATTTGTGTACACAGCCTGTGTGAGCTGCAGGCGGATGTGGAGCAGGAGCACAGAGCAGTGCTCAAGCATCAGGGCACAGGTGGCCCTCATTAACACCTACTCTGGTTGGCATGGGATGTGATACTGCTCACTGTCACCTCGACTCTCCTTCACCCTCTGTCTCAGCTCAGTAGCCT
The DNA here is from genome assembly GCA_029465975.1 of Dallia pectoralis. NCBI lineage: Eukaryota > Metazoa > Chordata > Actinopteri > Esociformes > Umbridae > Dallia > Dallia pectoralis. The sequence continues at coordinate 16,892,867 of CM055732.1, forward strand.
GCATGTCAGGCACGGAGGAGATTTTACAGGGGTTTACGGTGTGTCAACCCACAGCTTTTCCTTTTTTGACATTTTGTAGCTCCCGGTATAAGCCTACATTGTGAGGGGTGTAGGAATTGGGGTTTGTTATTTTGCTGTCATGCACAAGCCACAGGCTAAATATTATAGATATTTTTAAAGTTAATATGGACAAAAATAGTGTCATTAAGATGTACAAAAACTATTGTATCACTTTTGTGTCTTTCTTAGCCTCAGTAAAATAGCTTTGTTTAGACTCTCTTAAGCCTCTCCTAGCCTTCCAATGTTCATTTAGGCTATTTCATTCTCTGTCGGACCCAATGAGTGCTAACTCAAACCCAATCCTAGGAAGTGTGTGGGCTACAACAGCCTGATACAGAAAACTGGTGGGCACAATTAGTTAATTCATCACTTTATGTTTTGGTCATTAAGAGTTAAACAAATAATTTATGGGATTGCGTTCCCTTTGAAGTCTGTATGTGCCATTTTACGTTTCATGGAAGCTTAAGAACGTCAATGCGTAAAATTGGATTTGAAACCTAGTTCGGAGGATGCAGTGAAATTTTGTTGCTTTCCTGCAAACATTATATCCTACTTCCGAAAGTAGATTTCATAGTTTTTTTCATAATACCAATTGAGACTATTTCTCTAATGCTTTTTTTCTTATACTGAACAGCCTAGATCTTGTGTAGGTTTCTTTGTGCTGATTTCCAGTAACATTTGAGTGTAGAGGAGTAATAGATGATTGAAGAATAATATTGTTAGCCTGGCCTTTATGTAATATGATATAGCATTTATTGTCTTTATGTAAAGACATCTGAAGGGTTGAAAGAAACTAACAACTACTTAGATAATTCATCTCAATAAGCTTATTGTTAGGTGGTAATCTTTTAATCAAATTCATAAAAGGTAAATGTGAAGTGTTTTATTCATTAAATATTTGTGGTATTCTTGCACAAATCTGTCTTTTAAAACATGAGATCACTGTAATAAAACCAATATATAAGAAACAAAAATAGGCATGTATAATCTGCATCTAGTAACAGGCAGTTTTCCTCTTTTGTTTGTCAAATGTTATTTTTAGTTTTTTACTTCCTTTATATTTTTCTACTAAAATTATATGATTTATCATGTTGGAATTTATCCAGAATTGCATCATATTAAAGTCTGAACAGTAAGTAAAAGTAGGAATAAGAAAAAATAACAAATGACAGGGAATAATAATAATTCACAAGGCACTTTTAACAAAACAAAACATTGATATTGCAATAAATTGGAAGTTTCTAGGAATGCATTGGCATGACACAGCGGCAACATAGTGATACATGGCTAGCATGCGTGGCTTGATTGTATGGATACTCCATACTAGGGTTGGGCGATATGGTCTAAAAGTAATATCTCGATATCTTTCAGAGGTTCGATCGATTCACAATATCTAACTCGATATATTTAAAATAAAAATAAAAAGGCCAATACATTATTAAACGAAGAACTTCATTTATCAAACAATGTACAAGGCCTCAATATGAACTAGGCCTATTTGTGCAAAACAAATAAACAACACTACTTGCAAGACTCATCGTATGCAAACCAAACTAAAGAACAAGAATAAAGAAATGTAACTAAGAAGAATTTTCACAATGATAATAATAAGTTATAAAATTGTCAAACAAAAAATATTCGCCAGCTTTCCTGATACTCTTTCGCGCATATCAGTGTATATTTGCGGTAGGGCTGTATTCGTGAAATACTTACGACTTGTGTCTTACCAGACATGTTGGGATTCGGGACACTATCAGCGTTTAATAGTAATGTGTCTTTTACCAGACATGTTGGGATTCGGGACACTATCAGCGTTTAATAGTTTCACGCATTCTTCCCTTTCCACCGCGTGTTTTAGGTGATGGTAGAGATTGGTTGTCTTGCTGCATTTAGTATGAAATGTCTTTTGACACATTTTACACAAAACGTTAATTTGCTCAATATCAGACTTTTTAAAGCCGAAACGATTCCAAATTACCTCAGAAACATTGCTGCCCTTTCTCGGTATGATTACTTCCTCACTAGAGGAGGTGCTCGCTCTTACCACTGCTACACTTCAACTGCACCCGCCCGGGTATAATGTGTGACTGGCTTTCAAAGTTTGTGATTGGTGGATAACCTCTGTGCTGTCACGTCACGGTATTGGTCCATTATTTGGCATTGGGGTGACAGAGGAGACTGTGAGATTACGCATTTTGAAAAACTTTACCAACATTATAACAGAACCTCAATACTGGCGATATAGCCATTTTTCATTTCGAGCCAAATAATAAACTCGATATATCGCCCACCCCTACTCCATACACACAAGTAGCGCATCAACCTGAAGTGCTCATGTAGCCCAGCCCTAGTGGTTTAGCTAGATTTACCAAAAGCATTAATAGTATGTTTTCTAACACCCACACCACAGCATGGTGCTAAACGAAATACGGATGTCTCTGAAAAAGTATTTTCTATAATTTGGACTTTCTGAAATGAATGTTGTCTTTAAGCCATTCCCACACATTGAAATTGGGGCCTCGTAGGCTTTGGAATCTGGCGATTTATTCTGATCTTGTCTTATTGTCTGAGTTGTTAAACCTCTTTCTGGACACACACGTTTTTCAGTGTTGCCTGAACCCTTTACATGCTCATTTGAATCACTAGTCAACAGCTTTTTGCGTTCAACAAGTCGTTTGAGGTGCGATTGCTGTAGAATAGTACAAATCCCGAGTTCTACCCCAGGAGAACCACTGGCCTGAGTTACCTGATGGGTGTGGCAAAACATTTAAGATTTGCCTAATCTCTGAGAAAGGGAAATGAACCACGGATGGTTTGCTGTAGTCCAGCTGCTTCTAACCTGTTCATTGGATGTTTCAACTTCCCATTGGGTCATTCAGGATGGTTATTTAAATGATGTTATCAGGCAGTTTTGCTTTGTAAGATGGAGGAGCTGGATTTTAACCCATGCTGCAGCAGTACATGTTTACAATGCAAAATCCCTGTTCACTGTTCATGTGGTTATTTACAACACTCTAAGGTTTCGGCTTATTCCTTGACTTTAAACATCTATCTTCTTTTTTGTTCCTTGCAGCTGTCATGAATAAGGATATCATGTCACGTGTGGTAAAGAAGAGGCAGGCTGACCCTAAAGTGGTCCAGTACGTATGGGCCGCCATTGAGGTCATACGTAACCAGAAACAAATTGCCAACATGGACAGAATTTCAAAGTAAGTGTCCTCTGTCGTTCTAGTTCACTTTTGTTCACTTGAAATGTGCAGGCCTCCCCAACACAGCTGAGGTAAAACTGAACATGAATCAGTCATGGCTGTTCTTATCTCCTCTGGGTTATGCTTGATCAGTAGGTACAGCTGTGATGGTTTCATGGTATAAAACTTGACATTGAATTCCTTTGCGTTATGCAATTGACTATAAATTTATTCAACCAACCTTTGTTAAAGCTTCTATTGAAGCATAAAACATTGTATGTGTGTATATAACTCCTAAGACTTTGCTTCAATGTAACGTAATGAGTGTAAGGCTTGTATAACAGTGTACATTTGCTGTCCCCTCAAAATAATTCAACACACAGCCATTAATGTTTACACCGCTAGCAGTGTGAAGAAAGCAGAAGTGAAAATGTCCAAATTGTGCCCAAAGTGTCAATATTTTTATAATCAACACTCAATTATTTTCCAGCACTGCCTTCATCCTCTTGGGCATGGAGTTCACCAGAGCTTTACAAGTTGCCACTGGGGTCCTCTTCCACTCCTCCATGATGACATTACGGAGTTGGCGAATGTTAGAGATCTTGCGCTCATCCAGCCTTCTGTTTGAGGATGCCCCACAGATGCTCAATAGGGTTTAGGTCCGACTCTGGAGACATGCTTGACCAGTCAATCACCTTTATCCTCAGCTTCTTTAGCAAGGCAGTGGTCATCTTGGAGTTGTGTTTGGGGTCATTATCATGTTGGAATACTGTCCTGTGGCCCAGACTCTGAAGGGAGGACATCATGCTCTGCTTCAGTATGTCACAGTACATGTTGGCATTCATGGTTTCCTCAATGAACCGTAGCTCCCCAGTGCCGGCAGCACTCATGCAGCCCCAGACCATGACACTCCCACCACCACCTGGTTGCCGCCACACATGCTTGACACACGCTTGACACCATCTGAACCAAATACGTTTATCTTGGTCTCATCGAACCACAGGATATGGTTCCTGTAATCCATGTCCTTAGTCTGCTTGTCTTCAGCAAACTGTTTGCAGACTCTCTTGTGCATCATGAAGAAGATGCTTTCTTCTGGGACAACAGCCATGCAGACCCATTTGAAGTAGTGTGTGGCGTATGGTCTGATCTCTGACAGGGTGACCCCCACCCCTTCAACCTTTGCAGCAATGCTGGCAGCGCTCATACCTCCATTTCCCAAAGATAACCTCCGGATATGACGCTGAGCACCTGCACTCAACTTCTTTATTCGACCATGGCGAGGCCTGTTCTGAGTGGAATCTGTCCTGTTAAACCGCTGTATGTTCTTGGCCGCTGTGCTGCAGCTCAGTTTCAGGGTCTTGGCAATCTTCCTATAGCCTAGGCCATACTTATGTAGAGCAACAATTCTTTTTTTCAGATCCTGTTTTGGAGCTGCCATGTTGAACTTCCAGTGACCAGTATGAGTGTGAGAGCGATAACACCAAATTTAACACACCTGCTCCCCATTCACACCTGAGACCTTGTAACACTAACGAGTCACATGTTACCAGGGAGGGGAAATTGCTAATTGGGCCCAATTTGGACATTGTCACTAAGGGGTTTACTCACTTTTATTGCCAGTGGTTCAGACATTAATGGCTGTGTGTTGAGTTATTTTGAGGGGACAGCAAATGTCCACTGTTATACAAGCTGTACACTCACTACGCTACAATGTTTATACTATAAGTTTTACCAAACATGACATGTTTTTATATGTTTATACATATATATGTATTTAAATCTACATATATTTAAAGTTAAGAGTTAGGTCTTGTTTTTTTTCTACTAACCATTGTCATGTGAGGTTTACAAATGTTATTGGCAAGAACTCATAGAAGAATAGTCGTTATTTTCATGTAATGAAATTCACGGATTGCGCCTCCATTACTTGGTCATGTCAGTGCCATTGTCATTAAAGTTATATAGACGCTACAGTCATAATGATGACCAGAAGTTAAACAGGATCTAATGATTTTTAACAAGGGCTAATTACAGTTTTTGTCTAAATTGCTCTCTGGGGATTGGAATTGCATTTCAGCATTTCTTAAGAAACTTTATAATCAGATGAAGGTTGTCATTATTGTCATTATTAGCATATTGTGAAACAGGCTTTGACAGATGGCATAGTTGTCGTTAGCTATTGAAGTCATTTGAAAATGGCTAGCAATACTAACGTTGGCTACCTTAATTTAATGTACTCCCCTCAATGTTAACTAACTAGTTAACTAGATAACATTATACCGCATGTAAAATAATGTCAATTTGGTGACAAAAGGTTGAGAGACTAATGATTTGCGTTCTTCCCAGATGGCATTGTGTTTTTAAGCCTTGCTAATGCATTATAGAGCAAACCTTGATCAGCGCCATAATCCATTTGTGTAGAATGCTCAGTTGGAAATCAGCTCCAAAACGAACGTTCACAAGTGTATTGTGACTAAATGTGCAATCAGTGAATTGGAATATGGCAAAATAAAATCTTCAGGCAGACCAGGAGCCTTGGGAGTTGGTCACTCGCAGAATGAATACTACAAATTAGCAGTTGTCATGGTGATAAAGTGATGAAATACAGTGGCTGGCACTGCTGAATCGGCTTAATGTCTTAAATCTAGACATTTTGCATTTCAATGGATGAAATGGTGACATTGAGAGTCCATGAAAATGCAGCTTAATAGAGAACATAGACAGAGAGAATTTGTACTCTAATCTCTTTACATTAGATGTAAAAGGTTTTTGCTGTCTGCAGAACATGAAAGGTTGTGTAACAAAAAGAGTCAAAAGCATAGCAGCCTTGTGATTTTCCCTGAAAAAAGAAAAGCATATTTTTTTTAAGTTCAACATATGGCTGAGTGAGTGTAGTTTTTGTCCAAGGGTTGATTTGTTAATTGCTATGCACAGGATAAATTAGCCTTCAATATGCACGTTTAATTCAGTCTTACTACAGGTGAAATAAATTGGACATTATGACATTCATCTAATATGAATTAGTACATGACTCTCTAAAAACTCTCTCCTAATGATCCCGAATGAATACACTTACTAACCATATGAAAAAATATTCTCAGATATGATTTCTGTTTAACTACAAGGCTGATTAGTGTGTCCACTAGCCTTTCTTCAAAGCAATTGCCATATGCTTTCCAAACTGTGTATTCCCACAATTGTATTCCCAAAAATTGCGCAATGTCAAAACTTTCATTCGCTACTGAAACGCTAATCTATTTGGTATTTCCAGCACCCTGAAAGCTTTCCTTTCTGACTGTGGCATTTTTCATTTCAATTGTACTCTTTGTGCCTATTATTTTGTTATTTCTAATTTGACAGGACTTCCTAATTGAATTTACTTTTTGGGGAAATTTTGACGCTATGGTCATAATACAAACAGTTATATTTTTTGTCTGGAGGACATACTAGAGTCTACATAACATTTTAAAATTGGCATAGCAACACTTTCTCTGGCAACGCTTTGGCACTCCAGACCCCTTTTTGTTTTTGTGCTTTTCACATTTCTTGTGAATTGGAAACGTGCCTGCAGTTTCTATAGAGCAGGCCGTTCTCCTGTGTTTGATTTGCCAGAGAAGGAAGTGGCGGAGGCAGTGACGTGGGCTTGTGTCGTGTCTGTGCAGGTACCTGAGCCGTGTGTTTGGAATGCACCCCAAGGAGACAGCCAGGCAGCTGAGTTTGGCCGTGAAGGACGGTCTGGTGGTGGAGACACTCACCGTGGGCTGCAAAGGCTCTAAGGCGGGCATCGAACAGGAGGGCTACTGGCTGCCTGGAGACGAGCAGGTAGGAAAGCAGTTTTACCCCGTACTCAACCCAAATCCCCTAGGAGAAGGATGCACAAGCATATGCCTTATTCCTTTCCACAACTTCAGGGGGAAAAAACTACTGTTCCTTCCTTAAATCAATTTGGCTTTAATTCACTGTTTTGCCTTTATGCTCTAATTTGTCAGTCATTCAGAGCCTCTGTGTTTTGTGACACTGAATTGAGTGTTGATTATAATGGCCCAGTGTTTCAAGTCATGCTGCTCTTGTAACCATTTTTACGGGATGCTGAGTTGTTGAAGTCACAGGCAGGACCACACATATCATCATCTTACAGTAGCGATGCTCACAGTGAGCTTGGTTGACCAGCAGTAGGGCTTTAAACACTGCTTTTTGGATCACTTGCAATCACACAGGAGCCGAAGGCAGAAGGAAGCAAGGTAAGACTGCATTGTTGTTTTGTTTTTCCTTTTATCTTTTTAATTTCTTTAACTAACATCATTCTGTGAAAAATCACTGTCGGCCACTTGCAGCACAATCTGGGATTTTATGGAACGTTTCACGTAAATAATTACTTAAAATACCAAATTAAATGTGATATTGGTCAAAAAAAGTTTTCTATTGGTGAAACCAACTCCCAACTAATAAACAACTAATAGTTATAGCATGGCATGCTGATATTGCTTGTGAAACGCTTCCAGAAAGCCCAGAGTAGCGCTGTCTCTTAGTGGCCAAAATTTCTTGCGGAATGGATCAAAGTGACTTCCATGTATATCTGCTCGCTACTTATCATTGCTTTAGAAATAGCTAAAAAAAATCATAATAATTACAAACAATGCCAGTGTTTCATACAGTGCAAGCCGTATGATCCACATGGCTTCGTTTGACACGTACCGCAGAAAGTGGCAGCCTCTGAACTCAAACGCTCACCAAATGATGGATGCAAATGTTAACGCCACGTCTCTGCCGCGAAAAGACAAGAGTAGCAATGGTTACTCAGCCGCAGGTTCGTAGCGAGCATATATGACTGGAGCGATTAACTTGTGAGAGTGGTTGTAGTTGTAGTTCAGCTCCTTAGGTAGGAACGTGTGACACCATTCTTCTGTGTTTGATCTCTGTATCTCCAGCATGCTGTTGGGTTAATGAGCAGGGCTGGTGGTGGTGTGCCATGTCATCTAGTTGTCCATCTGTGGTGTCTCCCAAAACACACCAAAAGTAGTGCCCTAAGCAGGAAACAGGGTGCCGCTTGAGAATCAGCCTAAATAAGCCGGAGTGTCCTTGGAATTGTTTGCAGACAGTTTTCATAAGTTAGCACTTGTGGCGTGTGTCATCGGAAGCACGTTAAAGTAATGGATTCTCCGGAGGTCCTACGCACCCTATTCCCTATGTAGTGCACTTCTTTTGACCAAAGCCCATAGGCCAATCAGGTCCCAGACGAGCCATGCTGTACCGGCTTTACAAGAACTATCTAGCCAATTTCCTCCTCCATCTCATTCTTATCTCCCCCAAAAACGTCTCTAAAGTTTTTGTTTGTCAAAGGTTTAAAATCAAAGGGATACAGTATGATCTTGTTTTTATACCATTATTTTTTCTTTGAATGATGTATGAGTTGACAACCTTGTTTTCTTCCATAAAGAAACTGGATGTTCTTTACCCACTGGAGCATCTCATTTTACCTGGCGTTAAAACCACGGCGGTGTTATTGTGCCGTTTTACCTTGACCTCCAGATGAAGCACTGATCCAGACAGCGACTGTGCTTCCCCAGCAGCATCACCCTATTGAAGTCACAGCCTTTAGTTTCGAGTACAGGAACACAGATCGCATTCTGAATCCCCACGCATGATGTGATGGGAGGGACCTTGTGGAGGCCTTGGCAGACTGAGGCCGTACTGTAAACACACTGCCGCTGGCCTGTCATGACACACTAGGTTGGCAGTGGCCCTGCTGTTTTCTGTCGGCTCGGCTGTTCTCTTTGTCCTTTATGGCAGTTTATAGCTGTGTGTCAGTTTAAGCTCCTCGTTCTCCTCTGTGATTGAGCGCACGCTAGGTTTACAGCATGTGCTAACAGTTGGAAGGAAGGACTCTGGGCTTCTGCTCTGACCGGGGTTGTAATGAGGTTGTGCCCAGTTGACTACCCTTGTACCCCCGCTTTGGGATGTTAATGACTTCCTTTATCTGAATGGTGTTTTTTAATGGCTTCATTTATGTGAAATACATGGTTTAGTGGCTTCGTTAGTGTGAAATACATGGTTTAGTGGCTACGTTAGTGTGAAATACATGGTATAGTGGCTACGTTAGTGTGAAATACATGGTTTAGTGGCTTCATTAGTGTGAAATACATGGTTTAGTGGCTACGTTAGTGTGAAATACATGGTTTAGTGGCTTTGTTAGTGTGAAATACATGGTTTAGTGGCTTCGTTAGTGTGAAATACATGGTTTAGTGGCTTCATTTATGTGAAATACATGGTTTAGTGGCTTTGTTAGTGTGAAATACATGGTTTAGTGGCTTCGTTAGTGTGAAATACATGGTTTAGTGGCTTCATTAGTGTGAAATACATGGTTTAGTGGCTTCATTAGTGTGAAATACATGGTTTAGTGGCTTCATTTATGTGAAATACATGGTTTAGTGGCTTTGTTAGTGTGAAATACATGGTTTAGTGGCTTCGTTAGTGTGAAATACATGGTTTAGTGGCTTCATTAGTGTGAAATACATGGTTTAGTGGCTACGTTAGTGTGAAATACATGGTTTAGTGGCTTTGTTAGTGTGAAATACATGGTTTAGTGGCTTCTGACCGGGGTTGTAATGAGGTTAGTGATGAAATACATGGTTTAGTGGCTTCATTAGTGTGAAATACATGGTTTAGTGGCTACGTTAGTGTAAAATACATGGTTTAGTGGCATCATTAGTGTGAAATACATGGTTTAGTGGCTTCGTTAGTGTGAAATACATGGTTTAGTGGCTTTGTTAGTGTGAAATACATGGTTTAGTGGCTTCGTTAGTGTGAAATACATGGTTTAGTGGCTTCATTAGTGTGAAATACATGGTTTAGTGGCTTCGTTAGTGTGAAATACATGGTTTAGTGGCTTCATTAGTGTGAAATACATGGTTTTGCAACTTCATTTATGTGGAATAGAGTGTTTAGTGGCTTCATTTATGTGAAATAATAGTTAAAATGGCATCCTAATCAGAATTTTTTTTCCTTCTCTGCCCCGGCAGCAGGTTCCGGTTAGCCATTTAGCTTAGCGGTCATTTACCCCACCCTTCTCCTTCTCCAGCTTCCATCAACCTTCCAAGCATGCACAACCACATCAGGATTTAATCGTAACTTTGCTTGTGTCCTAATTGGCGCCCTATCCCCCTCATAGAGAACTACTTTTGGACTGGACCCATAGTAGTGCACTGTACAAGGGCTAGGGTGCCATTTGGAACGCTAGCCCCACTCTAGCCTCATTACTTAGAAGGGGAGCTTTAGTTCAATAATGCAACTATGTTTGCTAATAATTACCTTCCAGTAAGCCAAAGTTTCAGCAATGTTCACACATTAGTCTTCCTTCCAGTGAACCTAACACATTGCTCCTTAAATCATTGGCTTGCAGAGGGGTTATGGCACACAGTCCATTGTATATATGTGTGTGTGTGTATTTATATATATATATATGTATGTGTATTAATTGATGATGGGGGTGTTTAATTGCAGACGCAGAGGGAGCCGCCTCCGGAGGTCAGTCTGAATTCACTCACTAAACATTTAATAACTGTTATACGATGTTTAAATAGGTCAACCGTAGAAATACTGTCATCTTCAATGCTTTTATGTAACCTTTACTCATGCAGGAAGTCCCATTGTGGTTGGAAGACCTCTTTTACAAAGGAGACTTGAATAAGCTTAAAAAACATTTATAGATGATAACCGTGGAATGTCTTTTGCCAATCGCTACCCTGAGGCGTGTGAACAGCTGCGTGGGTGCAGGAGTACCCCTCCCTCCCCCCGGGTTCCAGGGGCTGTTAGAACGTCCCATAGACCAGTCCTGCCCCCAGGTCCGGTTATAGAGGAGGGGGGGCACCGATCACTGTGCTCTTGTTCTGTTTCAGGAATGGGAGGCTGAAAGCCACGACTGGTACTGCTTCGACTGCCACCTGCCCGGAGACGTCCTGGTGTGTGACAACTGCTTCCGCGTCTATCACCTCAAATGCCTGTCTGATGAGTACAAGCCCCGGGACAGCGGGTCCCACTGGCAGTGTGTGGTGTGCAGGGTAAGTACTTATGCTGGTCTAATGGTGGCGCTGTATCGGTCTGTGTGTGTGTAAGCAATATGATAATATAAATCTATTGACCGTAATGCAACCATAAAATGCTTTAAATACATTGGGGTTTTAACTGCTGTGGTCTATTCTGTAAAGGGCTCACTACCAAATTGAATGAAAATGGAAATGGATGTAATCAAGTTTAGGACAATAACTTGTGGGTGTACTTCATGTGGCTACTTAGTCTTGGTAATAAACTGCAGTGTACAGTTCTCCCTTCAGAAAAAGCAGGAAAGGCCGGTTGCATTTTGTCAATTCAATATAAATGTTCAGTACAAATGAATGTTGATTCATTCTTTTTTTATTTCCGGATCTTGCGATTGTGTCTGCATTTTCTACATTATATATTTTACAAGGCCCTAGCTATAAGATTCTCTGTCTCCCATCCTGTTGGTTTTCCCTTTAAAATTCAAATCAAACAGGAAAATATATGCTTGTTAGTTATATTTGCCACTAAAGCGTTATATTTGTTACAATATGTAATCAGTTAGATGTATTTATTCTCTAATTAGAAAGTGCAAATAGGGAAATATTGCTTAATTTCCACAAATGTTATGGTCAGTGCATGTACATATATTGCCTGTCTACCACTCTCTAATTCATCCTCAATTTGTCCCTGTTCGTTATGCTGTGCTGCATCAAATGTGTTTCCTCCATTTAGTTTTGAGTTCATTTAGGACAGTCAGAATTTGCTGTTTCCCCATGTGGTTTGAATCGAGAGCGGGATGGATTACATGATCGTACTGAGTTGTTTAGCTCTGTCTTTCTTTCCCCATTTCCCTCTACTCTCTCTTTCTCTAAACCCTGTCTCCATACACCATTTCTCTATCAAATTTTCTCCCTGTCTGCATCTCTTTCTCTCTCTTCATTGCCGCAGGGTAGTAAAAAGAAGAATCTAAACAAGCAGGAGATGTGCAAATACCTGCGTTTTATCGTCCAGCGAATGAAGGAGAGGGTGAGTACCATTTGGGTTTGTAAAGCCAGGCTGTGACACTGCCAGCTGGCCAATTGGCACCCTATTATCCAATATAGTATGTTCAGTTCAATAAGCCCTCCCCACAGGGCCCTGGACCAAGCTAGTGCATTATCTAGGGAACAGTGTGCCAAATAGGCCTCAAACCCCGGTATTGAATCTCTGCCACGTTTTATTCCAAGGCCAGTAAAAGTTTGCCACCGCAATGTTTTGGCTGGAGTTCAGCCCTCCTTCCTTCTCCCCTTCACACATGAAAGTGTTATTAAATCATTTCTCTATCCTAACTCGGCAGGCCGTGGACCTTAACAAGAAAGGCAAAGACACTAAACACCCGATGTACAGAAGACTCATTCACACAGCACTGGACGTCACCAATATCCAGGAGGTAGCTGGCCATAATACTTGCTCAATTCACCTGTACGCACCATAATCACCGTAGGCTGTACTGCTTTTGACCAGGGCTCATGAAAACATGTTAGGGAGCTATTTGGGACACTTGCAAGATTTCACATTCTTATTAACGGCTGTTTACTCACAATTTTAAGAAAATCTTTAGTCAGACATAGGCCTTCAGACATGCAGTTTTACTTCGGGTCGTTTTCATGCTGTTCATGGTCTAATAATCTTTGCTCTGTGCGTGTGTTCCAAATGGCTCCCTAGCCTGGTGAAAAGTGGCCAGAAGGAGGGCACTGCGCAGGGCACATAATAGTGTGGCATTTGAGAGTGGGTTTGGTGAGGGTCTTTGTGAGTGCCTGTGAGACGCAGTATAATGCTGTGATTGTGTGGCTGAGGCGGATCAGATTGCCTCCCCACACAGCAGCGGGGTCAGCAAGGTCTCCTCTGCACCGTGATCACTGGCGCATCCCGTCGCCTGAGAGCTGCCTGCTAAATAGACTGGAAAACAGCAGCGCCACTGACCTGGGTTCAAGTCATTAGTGCAAAACGTAGCAACACCTTGTGTCACCTGCTTTGTTTCTTATTGGGCAAATTCAGCTTAGTCTCTCCCCGTTTCAGTTGGTTTAAATCCGTTTTTGTCAATTTCGAGTCTGGTGGAACTTCTCACTGTCTGTGGCTATGTGGTGCACTCTAGTGGCCTTCTCTGGTACTACACCCCCACCGCTCAGCCCTGCTCCGTGTGAATAGGGCTCGTTGTGCTCTCTGCTTTTGTTGCAGAACCTGACAGAGGGGAAGTATAAGAGCTTCGATGAGTTCAAGGCAGACGCCCAGCAGATTGTGCACAACACCGCCATCTTGTTTGGAGGTGCGTTTGGGGGTGTTGTCATGGGTCGCAGCTCTAGTGGCAACCTACTTAGTGAAAACAGTGCCATTTGGGCCGTTTACATGAACAGCATATTGCAATCCGATTTTCATATTAATTTGAGCTGTGAACAAATGATGTTGTGGAGCACAGGAAGTGAACACTGATATGTGTGTGTGCTGCATCTGTTTTCCATTGCAGTGCACAGTGACCAGGCGGAGATTGCACGGTTGCTTTACAGTGACACATGCCATGAGGTAAACTGGTTTCCTCCACTAAGTATTTATAACAGGAGTCAGTCTGTCCAAAGATATCTGATCGGATTTTGGCAACCGGGGATAACATTTTTGGACAGAGCTGGGTGTATCATTCACACCCATTAGAACGGCCCTTTTGTTTATTTTGTATTTATGCGTTTCTCCCATACATTTGCTGAAATAAAAAGTAAACTTTTTTAAACTAATCTCTGCCCAATATGACAGATTTGGTTTACAGTCTTTTAGGTGGTGGTATCTGACTAACAGAGAAGCTGATGTCTCACGTTCTGTTCACCTCCTGGTTTTATATTCTGTTTTTCTTTAGATAAACGAGTTGATGTTGTGCAAGAACTGTTTTTACCTGTCCAATGCTCGACCTGACAACTGGTTCTGCTATCCCTGTGTGAGTATGAAGCTTTTGTACTTGAAATGTTCAAATGGTTAAAAAAACGACCCTACCAGCACGAGATGTTGAAAATGATGCATTGCTGGTTAGAAAAGGTTATAGAAAAATGTATTTTCAATGGTGACGCTACGTAGGTTTGTTACTTGTTGAAATCTCCAGTGTTAAGTAGTCAATTTAAGTTTATTTGTATAGCACATTTCATATGATTTACATAGACTCAAAGTACACCAACTGCCCAAAGTTTTGGGACATTTAGAAATGTCTTGGTTGGCCATCCATTAAGAATCAGAAATTAGGTCGGCAACAAACTATTATTTTGAATATTCGACTATCGGTAGTCGTCTACCTTCCCAATGATTAATCAGTAGGCTTTGAAAGATTATTCACAACACATTGGGTTATGCTTATTCTAACTAATAAAAAAACAATGTAATCACTTCAGCTGTTGAATTTGAAATAATTTATGAATTCTAAAGATTTTTTCCTAAACTTATATACGGTTGATATTCATCAATAATCAACTTGGGCCTGTCAATTTTGTATACTTGTTTCTGACACTATTTTTGAGTGCTGATCTCAGGTGGGCACTGTGAGTATGTATCATCTCTGTCTGATACTGAGTCTGAAGAGTTTTCCTGAACAGACGGATACAGAATATTGTATGGGATTGCATTATTGAATGTTTCTAACCGAAACTGTTACTTTGATGTGATTACTACAAACAAAATGAATCTGTGCTCTTATTGTCAGACTTTTTCAATAATGACATATAATAGTTGTTTAATACGTACTGATGTGTAGATATTTAGTTACCATATGACATTAACGCTCCTATCAGCAAAAAGAACGACTGAAAATGAAGTAATCATTTGCCACAGTGATACCATTTAAAGCAGCCAGAGCTTAGAAATTAATGTTTACTCAATGTTTAATTAATGAGCTTGTAGATTGACAGAATATGTTTGTATGTTGTTCGGATAAATAGAATTTCACAATTCCTGAGTTTTCAGTCGGTGTGAGTTTAGATTGTTGCTTTCCTAGTTAAATCGAAGGAAACAGGAACGTGAAAACGCTTTTTAATATTTAAGATATAAGCAGGACTTGTTTTTGCATTTTATTTATCTTTTAAAATGGACCTCTTGTTTTTTCAAACTGCATTAAAATTAAGAATATATAGGAATTTCTATCATATATGACAGAGAAGTTGTCTAAAGCCAACTAAACTACTAGACATGACAGAATATGGATGTCTGTAGCTAGAGTTAACGTCCCATGTTTCTACTTTTATATTTATTTTGAACTACACATGTGAAGCTGCAAGCAAATCATGTTTAAGTAAAAAAATATATATTTTTAAGCCATACTATTTTTGGTACTTTGCGTTTGATTTAATGTGTACAAATATGACGTTTCCAAAGTATTTTACAATTCCAGTTCTGACCATACAAACAGTCAATTCTAAGGAGCAATTTTAGACACCAAAAGTGTCCATTCATTGTCCCTGTTTGCTGACCTGTGCTTGTGGCTGCAGACTCCCAATCACGAGGTGGTGTGGGCTAAGATGAAGGGCTTCGGCTACTGGCCGGCTAAGGTCCTGCAGAGGGAGGACAATCAGGTGGACGTCCGCTTTTTCGGCCACCAGCACCAGAGGTTAACCACCGGCATCAACAAATCACAACAGCCCTAATACACTGTTTCCCCTGGTTGCCCCTGACTAAAGTGCCCCCTCCGCTTCATCCACAGGGCATGGATTTCAGCAGACAACATCCAGGACATCAAGGTGTCGGTACAACAGCTGCAGGTGAAGCGCAGCGCGGGCTGGAAGAAGGCCTGCGACGAGCTGGAGCTGTCCCAGCGCTTCCAGAGGGAGGGCCGCTTCTGGAAGCCCAAGATGGTGGAGAGGCTGGAGGAGCGGACAGAAGGCGGAGAGGAGAGGCTGACAGAGAGGCTGACGGAGGAGGCCGAGTCCTCCATCTCCTCCACCAGTAACAACAACGACGGGGTCAAACATGTAGGTGTTGTTCGCGTTGCAAACACAGGCATACATAATGTCTTTCTTAATCCCAGTTTTTGTCTACCATATTTAAGATTTCGCTAACTCTCTCTGGTCAGTAAAGGGATTTTCTAAACTATCTCAAATCTCTGTCGCTCCCTCTGTGCTTCTCTTTTACGGTGAAACATTGGTTTTATTAGCACGTTTTATAAATAAGGTCATAGTTCATAGTTCAGTTCACAAACCCGTACATACAGTACTGGCTCCACCTAGTGGCGGATAATACAAGTCCAGTATTTCTGATGAATGTCAATGAAGAATGTGAGACTTCGCAGAAACACCTACGTTAATACCCTCTGCGTCATCCGGATGAGCATGGCTGTAGCTGCAATGGTTGCCATGGCGACATTAGTCCAACTGGCGCCCCAGACAGAAACTCATTCTGGTGTTTCCTTTCGGCTGCAGAAAGCGGACCGACTGGCGGAGAGACAGGCGGACCGACTGGCTGAGAGACAGGCGGACAGACAGGCAGACAGACAGGCGGAGAGACAGGCAGAGCGGGAGAGACAGACAGAAAGGCAAGAGCCTAAAGCAAAGAAGAGTCGTCGTCTAGCTCCTGAGCCCAAGGAGGAAGTCAGTGTGAGTATCCTAACCAATAAGAGAAAACCGGATCTGTTGTGTGTTTGGGTTGTGTATTGTGTGTGTGTGTTCACATCCCCATGTCCAACCACTCCCATTGTCTTTGTTCTCAACTAGGACCCGGAGCCTGAGATGGAGGCGGTGAGCTCCAGCCAGGAGATCCCTGTGGCCACACCCCATCAGCCGGAAAAGCTGTCCGTCTCCACGCAGACTAAAAAGGCCCCAACGGCATCGCCGCGCACCCTGCACCGCAGCACCCAAACGGCATCGGACGGAGCGTGCCAGAACATGTGTCATGAGAAGTACACCAAGATCTTCAGCGACGTCAAGGAGATGATGAAGGCCGATAACAAGAGGGAGACGGAGCGTGTGGTCCGAGAGGCCCTGGAGAAGGTTAGGGGGGGTCGATGATGCAGAAGGGTTCTGAGGGGCTCTGGAGTGGGGGGGGGATACCTCAGCAAAACATTGCCTTGCCCTTTAATTATTGCTATGATGGATGCAGCAGTTAGTACATTCTATAAGACAAATATTGTACAGGGCAATTTGGAAAGATTTATTTGGTCAACTGCCGTTGTAGTAACCAGATGGGTGAACTGACAACAAATCTTTACTTTAATTTATGACCTAGTCAAAGACATTTAGACGACACGACAACACCCGACGGCACAATGTAATAATGTAACTGGAACCAAACAATATGCAAAGGGAGGGACAACCACCAAGTTACTCTTAACCCGCTGACATTTGCAGATGCATTTGTTTTAAATGCAACTTGTTTAGATAATGTTTGCAGGAGTGAGATGTGAGGTCCAGTTTGGTCACATGACCACTCCATTTGATATTGCCAGGCTTCTCCGAAAAAACACAATGTAGGGGAAAACAGACGTGTTGAATGATAGAATTGATTGTCCTTCATCTTCAGAAACAAATTGCAAGGTGGTGACCATGTGACTCTTAAATTCTGGCGGGACTTAGTAGGATGGTTTTGTTTGACGGGGCAAGATGGAACCTGCACTAAAACCAGAGGCATAATCCGCCAGTCCAAATAAATCCAGGACGTGATTGAGAGTTTTTCTGTGCGTCTCCAGCTGCGTTCAGAGATGGAGGAGGAGAAGAGGCAGGCAGTGACAAAGGCGGTGTCTGGGGCTCAGGCAGAGATGGAGCGGAAGTGTAAGACTGTGAAGGAGAAGTGCAAAGAGGAGCTGGTGGAGGAGGTCAAGAAGATGGTGACCCAGCACAAGCAGCTCCTCTCACAGACTAAGAAGAAGCAATGGGTGAGTGTAGCTGACCTTCTTTCTCACACAGAGAGACCGCTGTATGTTCAGGGGCAGACCAAGAATTAGGCTCTCATTATCAATGTTGACATAGAGGCTCTAGATCTGTAATGTATTTGGATCCCCTTCATCTGTTGTGTTAGATATATTCCGCTTTTTTATATAATGTTTCCAGTAGCCACTTAACATGTAGAGTAGAAGTCTTCATCGGAATATGTGGGGCCAAATGTTTTCTGGGTGATGCTAAGGTTTTGTGTGGTAATGACACACTGTACATCTTTATCCCAAAAGCACAGTCACTCTTACGATTATTTGTGGACTTTCGTTTAATTTAGGGTTTGCCCCGTGTCCCTAAAGTGCTTGAATTTAGGTCGCAGAAATGTAATTAGGGGTAATATTCCACTTTTCAAGTACTGGTAAAGTAATTTAAATTAAAATCTCTTACTCCTCGTTTTGAATCTAAAAACTGTTAAAAAACATTTGCTTACTGCTCTAAATGAAAGTGAATCCATCATGTCAGGAAATTCATCTTTACAGGTATTGGCATTGGCTTGATGTGAGTTAGTTAGTCATACACAACACCTTGGTCTTAGTGACCAATAACTTGCCTAGAATGATCTCAGCCATAACAGAAATTATTTTACAGCAGTTGTCTCACCGCACTTGACATATCTCGAATGAAATTGTCATAAAACTGGCAGATTGAATACCTAACTTGCACAAAGTTTGACTGTGTTTGCTTTTGTGTGTCTTTGTGTGTCTTTGTGTGTGTTTGTGCGTGTGTGTGTGCGTGTGTGTGCGTGTGTGTGTACACATGCTGATTGGCCAGTGTTATAACTGTGAGGAGGAGGCCATGTACCACTGTTGCTGGAACACATCCTACTGCTCCATCAAGTGTCAACAGGAGCACTGGCATGCAGACCACAAACGCACCTGCCGCAGGAAGAGATGAGCCCGCCCCTTATTCCCGAGCACACCTTCCTATTGGCTCTCCCCACTGTCTCTCACCAATATCACCCAACCACACCCCTACCTGCCTTCCTGAACACTTTGTGGTCCGATCTATGCGCAACGTCAAATTTTTAAATTTAAATTTGTTTTTATTTAATATACCCAGTGTATTGATTTTTTCATTCTTTTTATTTCTCCAGAATCAAGAGCATGGCTCGAATCCATAGTAAGATTTTTTTTTAACTGCTTGTTCACCTATGTTGGTGAATGTGTTATTTAAGTGTGTAGTTCTAAATGAGCATTAACTGAACATTTTATTACCTGAATTTTTTTTATCACTTTTCTTATTGTAAATGTTTTAACAATTAATATTACAACCATAAGTACTATTGCAGCATTGAATATGCTCTGCTTTCATACAGAAAATATTTAAATGCAGAAAAACATAAGGAAAACGGCAAAAACCTAGTAATCATCAAAGTATGTAAAAATGTAGATGGTCCATCAAAATGTTTGTGTGATTTTATGTGTGAAAATATTTGGGTGATTAGCACCTTTTTCCATTTCTACCTATATCTTAACATCTTCACGTTTCTTAAACACCATTGGGAACAGGGTTATGAAATCTGCAGTAAAGATGCTGACAAAAATCTTCCATTTGTTATTATGCACATTTTGGGTTTCACTTTTTAAATATACTGTGATTTTTATCTATCAAAGAAAATGTTTTTGATTTCTTGGGGGAATATATAGCCTAGCAATCTTTACTGAGCTGGATCTTAGAGAGGTTCCTTCGAAATTTGACAGTTTGCACATTTAATTTGTTTTCAAAACCCAAATGCTTGTAATATTGCCAAAAACAACATTTGTTGGACCTTAACAGAGAACCTGCGTTGAGTGATGTTCCACCTACTCTGGTTTTTCATTTCTCAGTTGGAGTTTGTGTCATGGTTATTGTGATGTGCACTGTAAGTACGGTTTTAAAATACTCAAAAGTGACTAGTTATGGAACTCCTCACTGCTTAAGCTCTATTTGGTGGTCCAAGCTTGTGTTTCTCACAACAACATCTTCATATTCTGAGTAAAGAGATGTGCATGTTGATAGTTTCTCCTTTTTAATACAAGAAAAAGAGTGTCTGAGGTTTCCTTATGGACAAAACGGATGGACCAATATAAAATATATGCAAATATGAGTGAGCAGGTGTGCTACCCATTGTTAATTAGCCTTTCCTCTTATTGAATGGACTCTGAATGTTGTGCAATGTTACGTGTTTTGGATAATTTCTTAAAGGGTAATGTAATTGCCAATTTTATTTTAAAAGCTAAAGTACTGACCAAGAAGCTACCTGGGAGGACTGGCATTGGGAGTCCATTTGACTCTCCTTGGTGTTGAAGAGCCGACTGAACAGAGAAGTCATCCCCTGCATTCAAACATTTTATTGTCTAGTTTTGGGCACCTGGTTTTCAATGACTGTAACAGGCTCTCTTCTGTTAGCTGACAAGTGCATCACTTTTCAGATCTAACACAGCTATTTGTATTCATTAGAGCACAGCAAGAAATAATGACCCGTCTGGTTTCCTGTAAATTTTTTCCCCATGTATTTTCTCTTAACCTATATTCTATGTTTTGTTATATGCCTGTCAAAAAGCTGCAGAACATAAACGACAGAACAACACACTGCTTTATTTTCCCTATGTTGGATTTGTCTTCTAAGTTTGATTGAGTAGAGATTCCCTGGATGGATGCCAGAATCCTTGTTTCAATTGTCTGCTGTGGGTTTAACAAAATCGTTCAGTTTTGTCATTGTTGCACTATATGAAATAAACATGCTAACGCCATGTACTTCTCATTAGAGTGTAAGGCACAATGATAGTCTGTTTGATTCCATTTCATTTACATGGCTGATGTTTGCAACTAGTTTTTTTTCCGGCTCACTGCAGGCTATATTTTCACTCTTCTGCTCAAGTCTGAGGACTAATTGGATATCTGATCATGCTTTTTATTGATATGTTACTTTGAAAGACAGCCGATCACTTCAATCCAAACTGGAGCGATCTCCCCTCACACAATGTACATCGGATGTTGATTTTACTTCTCCACTATGGAGAAACATCCAGATGTTACAACGCCGTTATTTTGTGTTTTTACACAAGGGGTTATTTCTGATCGCAATTCTATTGGGTCACTTTTACAGTATATATTTTATATTTGTCCATCTCTGTATGATGATCATGTGTGATATTTTCCCTATGTGGAAATACTTTGATGTCATTCCAGTTTGTAAAGTATTTCTGGTAACTTGCATGAGTAAGATGTGTGTAAAACAGTTCTTTTTCCATGTTAAAAGACATCGTTGCACTTCCTGAAAATGATGCAATATGACAATGATTTTATTTTATTGTTTTCCTCTGATTTAGCAGTCTAGCAAGCTTTCTTACAGTTAAATTGGTTATATACTGTCTATTTTCTGTTGAAAAAGTCAACTGTGCTGACTCATCCATGCTTACATCTATGAGATTGTCTTTGACCTAGTAAACCTTTTTTCTGTTCATATGTACACTATTAATCGTGGCTTAACATTTTCTATGCTTCTGGCATTTTGTTTTACACTTTAGCTAGCAATATGTATATAAATATATATGTGCTAACATGGAGAAATAAATGTATCAACAAGTTGCTGCAGTTATCAAGTGCATTTTTGTATGTCCAGGTAACTGGACGGCAGTGAGAAGGCCTGCACTAAGTAGGAAATGATGTGGGAAATTTAAATGAGGAATGTCAGAATGTTTCTCATTCTGTGTGAAAGTAGTTTTATTGAGTGATCTGCTGTCAGGTTGTAGGAGTCTTCTGGTAATGACTGACCTTTACTGGTCTTCTACAAACTTGAATTGCTTGACAATATCAGCTGTTGTTGGAGGTACAGTCACTGGTGTTGAGGTGTGAGGGTCTGCATCACCTGGGATACAGAGTATGACCTGGATTTCCATGTCTACATGTTTTATCCCATTGGTCTCTGTCAGTGACCCATTGATGGTTCGATTGAGGGGAACATGTTCTGCTTTAATAGTTTGTTGCAGTTCTGGGAATGTGGGGTTGAATGCAGACCTACAGTTCACACATGTTTTTGGTCAACATGTTCTCCGAGGTTGTAGTGGAGGCCTGTGTTGATTGTATTATCCCATGACCTTTTGGCACTAATCAAACTGCAGTTGGGTGAGGCGGGACGTTTGTTGATTAGGCCAAGTGCTACGGTCTAGTCAGTTAGACTGGAACTGCTCAAACAAAAAAGAGAACATGTAATCATGAAATTAGAACACCAATTCAATTAAACTTCAGGCATATCGACCTGTCCAGTTAGGAAGCGTACGTGATTGTGAATCAATGTCACCTGTTTTGGTGCACAGGTAGTCCAGCTCCATTCCAATGGCACATCTATGGCTGCCGTTGCTATAAGGTTTGTACTGTGTCACCCAGTACAGCCTCAAGAGCATGGAGGAGATGCCAGCAAATGGGTGGTTAGAAACTGAAAAATACTGGATTAGTCTAATATTAAGGAATGGGCTTCGGCACAGGGCTTTAATATTATATCTGTCCTCTTTTCTGTAGCTTACAGCAGTTAAGTTGCCACTGCGTGCTGTTGAATAAAATCATTGGACAGCCCTACTTTCCTGTTTAATCTAAAATGTTCAACTGGTGGCCAGTGGAAGGAGCACTGAGAGTTCTGAACCTACTGCCTCCCGACCAATTTAATCTCAGTATAATCTCAATATTTTAAGAAATCTAATTGTTTCAATCGTAGGCAGAAACACACCACACACAAATATTTCATAACAAGATTTCATGTTTAGGTCATGCAATATCAGTAATTTGTGCTAAATTAGGATGTATTTTCGGATAACGCAGTTCACATTTTCCTTGACTGACAATTCCTTTTTCACATTTTGGTGTCCAGATGTGCAACGCTGGTGGAGACATAAACAAATATATCCATTAATAATATATAATCACTTATTTCAAGTTTTATAATGTAATCAACATTATTGCAGTTTTTTTTTGAATTGCAGATTTCATTTTGACATTATTGACTTTTGTTTTGATCATCCATTTTGATTTCATGTTGTAACCCCATAAAGGTCAAAGTTTAACGGGGTGAATTCTTCCACCATGCAGTGCCCCCCATAAGTACTGGAACAGTAAAGATGCATCTTCAAATCAGATTTTAATGTCTTGAGTGCTTCAGAAAAAATAGAAATGTCATTATCCCAGTACTTAGGGAGGGCAATGTGTGCACTACTCAAACTCTACCTGTTGGTAACATTACAGCACTGCCTTGTCTGGACTAGGCCACGACCAATTCTCTCAAAACAAAAATCGGCTTTTTTCACTGAAAGTTTAGCAAAGACTATTTGTCATCATCATTATCTAGTTATTGAACAGGCCTACAATGAAGCCTCTACTGTCCGTTATTGATATGTTAAGCTGTTTGCTATAGCCTATGTGAATTTGATGACCGTTTAGAAGCTACCTAAATACATAAGAATATGTATGCTGATTAATTTTGCTACATGGTTATATTTGTATTGCAATAACTCGGATTTGCAGGGTTCAAAAACACAGTCCTGTGTTTTTGTGCTGTTCACAGTTAATGAATGGTTGCCAATTTGGGGTATATTTATTTATACTATCAGATTGTATTATTACAGCAATCTTTTAAATTGATAATTTATAACAGATAATACTCTTGAATTTGACACTTGTCTTGGAAACCATCTGCTTTAGTTTCAATCCGTAAATCTTGGAGCAATGGTGAAACCGTTGGAGAAGCCAAAGGGTAAATGACGGACCAGGTATTTTCACCTCTAACATGGTGGACTGCACTGTGTGAAAAACATTTACTTACTTTTAAACAATGATGAGAATAAATACTTCATTTTGATTGTTTCTCTGCAATTAAGTCAGGGAGGGAATATTTACTCAGTGTCTGCATATCCACTTGGTGCATGTGCAATTGTAAAATATCTTAGACACCAATAGTCCAATTGTAAAGACGACATATGCAAAAACATTCAACTCAACCACAGTGGGAATATAACTTCAATATTTCCATTGCAGATTTTTATTCTTGATATGGAAAAGTTTTATTTGAAGATAGCGTTTCCAAACATATAGACAGTTAGACTTTCTTTTGAAGAGAACTGATTCACCACTGAAAAGCTAACAATGTAAACTTATTCTGAAATGGCCCGATTTAGTTTTGAGATAAATTGATTTCATTTTGGATTCAAGTCTGTGTAGCTTAGGTAAATCTCAAGTCTGAATCAGGCCTAGAATTAAGTCATTCCCTCATTACAAAAAGTGATATGTCGAAAAAATATAAGGAGCCTATCTAATATATGTCAAAATATACCACATGTATTAGAAAAACTATATATTTAATTTACTTCCATAAATGTTACAATGTGCAAACACTGGGAGTCATTTTTGCAACATTTATCACTATATGCAAAACAATATATGCATGTATGAAAGTTTCCATATTTGATGCATTTTGTAATACATTTTGACATATTAAAAACTAACATAACTGCAGCTTTGATCTACTCAGTTTCATATGGACTTCTCATGTCCAGCTTTCACAATAGAGTGGCTTAGCTCTTCTGAAGTCACCCAGTATCAACAGTGTAACCGATGGATATTATATAGATGGAAGTGGATTTACGGCACTCTGATGAGTACATTTTGGGATGATTAGCATCTTTCAATGAAATCATATGACAACCGTCTGAAGCAAATTCTTAAAGAAAGATCCCCACATCCACTTTTACTATGTAGAACATGTTCAAAGTTTCACTTTCACTGTCATTTTTTCTTCTGTAAAATACATTGCTTTTGTTGAGATAAGCCTTTCAAAATACAAAGGTACGCCACATTTAAAACCTTAATGTCAACATATTAATGGCTCTGCTGTGCACCGACTGCTGCTACGAGACACTGGCTAGCTAAATACTATTTCAATTTTAACTTCCTTCAGCAATTCTGATAATTCATTAACATTAACCCAATGTTGGTAGGTATGAAAATCCCAAAACGTATTTTGTATTAAACAATTTTAACAAATCTTAAAAATGCTTGACTAAAGATATTGAAATGTAACCTTTGTGGAATAATGTGTCCTGCTGCAAAAATAAACAACCGTCATTTTATAGTGAAAATCATTGAAACATTTATTTAATTGAAAGACTTATGCCAACTTTTTAAAGTCATTTTTAAATCATAAAAAAATGTCAGGTTCTAGCCAATAGAAAATGCTGTGTAGAAAGTGCTGTCAATGATTCTATTGTGTTGTTGAACTAAACATTCTTAGCCATGAACTTTCACCTCAAATCATGTACGATTCCATGTACGTAGATTGAAGGTTTTATGCTTCGAAGAACTCTTCTTCACCTTGAAAGTTGCTCCGATGTTTATTCCTTTAAAGGGTTTCCATAAAAGTGTTGTCTTTATTCATGGTACTTTCTCATTCTTTCTCCTGTGACATCAATATGTGAGCCCTGATTGATCTTGTCAATGTAAAAATATTATGGAATAAACTTTCTATTTACAATTCTGCATGCCATCTTTAACATGTTGTTTCAGAAACAACTGTTTAACACACCAACACAAGGACATCATCCTCACCATCTAGCTTCCCTCTTCTCACACAACATTTCTCCAAAATTGCTTTTGATCCTTTCAGAGCTGCTTGTCCCAAAATTGACAGGACAGTCTGAATGCTCACATTATAACCCTGTTCATTTCCTTCAAGCAAACCCTAAAAAATCCACCCTTACAACGACACCATGCAATTGAGAAGCACTGCATTTCTAACATTTTCCTCCGTGATTTCTAGGTCTTTTTAATTCATATATGTCTATATTTATTATAATTCATGTGACACTAGTATTCACTCAAGATAATACAATGTTTTTGATTTTAAATTAGCAAATATTCAAGATTAAAACATTCTTGAATGTCTTCTCTGATATACTTCTAAAAAGAGCAAAATAAATTAAAATCATTTTGTACATACTTACATGAGGTGAAATAACGTAGTGTTTTTCTTCAGTTGAAGTGTAAAGATATTGAACATGATAACTGAGTTAAAGCCTGCTGTAGTTAAAATAATCACACTGGTTTTCCTTGTTGTTGGGATGTTACAGAAAAAAATGTGCAAAATTAAAAACATAAAAATGTTTTTACAAAATTAGCCAACAAACATAAAACAATATATTGTACCTTAAAATGTGAAGTTGAAGGCCAACAATGATATGGCCTATATCAAAACATATCCGTAAATGTAATGACTGATATCATAAAAAAGGTAAACATAAAATACCATTTGACACAGCTGGAAATATAATAGAAAATACCCAAAACCTTTGGCAGACAGATAAAAATAACAAGCAATTTCAGCAATACGTAACATGAAAATATATATATACACACTTCAAAAGCAAGAACCAAAAAAGCAAGAACCTAGACTAGACAGGGACTCCCATCCTTCATCTAGACATGACCTTCTTTTCCAATTCTTAACTAACCAGTCTTCTTCGGTAGGGCCTTATTCAGCCAAACAATGTTTTAATTGCTAATCTATCTTTTCTGAATAGTATTCCCGACTGACAACATTTTGTTTGGGGTAATAAATACACCCTTTTCTTCTCAATTATGGGTGATTTTGTTTTGAACTAGCGAACAACATCACACAAACTTCACAAGCACCTAGATTCAACTCTGTTTCTATCCCTGCCTTTCTCAGCGAACGGAAAACCTGTTGACGTTTATTATATACATTAACCTAGATCCATCTGTTTAACGCCTTGTCTTTGGTCTACTATGACAGGCTACATGTTATAGGCCACGTAGATAGGGTCCAGCTGGTCGGCCAGAAAGCCGTCCCGTAGGTGCATTCTCTGTTTCTCCCCTCGGGAGTTGATGGGGATGACTCCAATGTCCACCACCACCACCACCCCCACGATCAGGTAGTGTTCCTCCAAAACCACGTTAGTCACCAGAGGCACCAGGTCCAAGGCCTCCTGCTCCGAGCCGTCCAGCTCCACCACCACCACCAACAGGTTGGTCCATGTGAAGACGGCACTAGAAAGCATTAAAAAAGCACACTAGGTATTTTTTGCGTGTTGTAAATAGATATTGGGAGTTCAAACACATAGTACTCAGTTATAATTACATTTAAAACAAAGTTTATTGTGGTTGTATTTGATAAAACGAAATTGTAAAACATTTGTGTTTGTTGGGCTTGTAGTTGCAATGTTTATTTTAAAATGTTAGTTTGAATCAAACTCTCTCTCTCTAATAAAAGTCTTGATTGAAATAAATACAGGTAGTCCATTGAAAAACTTCCTTTTGAAACAAATGTATTTATATATTATATTTCTATATTTAAATGTTTTTATATATTTATTACCCAATTTATTTCATAGGCATATTTATTCATTTAATATAGACTTTTAGATGTAGATAGATTTTTTTTTATGGAATCATTTGCTTTGTCAAAGAATCTTCTATTTGCAGCAAGCATAGTCTTGAAGGCTTTTGGCATTTAAGTTGTTAATCTGTTGAGGTAATATGAAGAGATTTCACCTCATGCTTCCAGAAACACATCCCACAAGACGGATTGGCTTGATGGGGACTTCTTACAAACCATACAGTCAAGCAGCTCCCACAACAGTTCAAAGGGGTTAAGATCTGGTAACTGTGGTGGCCACTTTTATAGACAGTAGCTGACTGCTTCTATCCTATTTAGTTCTTGCTTAATTCGGCGCTGTGCTTTGGCTCATTGTCCTGTTGTATGGGGAATCTAATCAAGTGACATAACCCTTCCTTATTCCGGATACCTGTTAAACTGTACACATCTCCCACCAAAAATAATTTCGTACCAAAGCACCACTTCACATTGCCTCCACCATGCTTGACACATGGTTTGACAACCATCTGTACATTTGGTCTACATCTGTCAAATCTTCTTCTTTGTGATCAGAACACCACAACTTCGTAAAACTTTTCCAAACTTTTTCCAATCTTCCTCTGTGTCTATGTACTAAATCTTTCCCTTTTATTGGCCAGTCTGAGATATGGAGATTTGCAAATCTGCCTAGAAGGCCAGCATCCCTGAGTCACCTCTTCACTGTTGATGTTCAGACTGGTGTTTCTTGGGTACTATTTAATTAACCTGAGCATTGGTTAATTGTGAGGCTTCTGTTTCTACTTAAACTCCCTCTCCTTTTTCTATTCTGGTTTGAGTTAGTTAATGCTGTTCTGTGAAGGGAATATTACACTGGTCTGTACGAGATCTTCAGTAAAAGTAAAACAATAATTGCTAAAGGGTTTTCTAATGATCCATTAGCTTTTTACAATTATGCACTTAGATTAGCAATCACAACATGCCAGGGATGTTGGTAGCTGATAATGGGCTTCTGTACGCCATCTAAGTACTCCATTAAAATCAGCCATTTCATTAACAATACCTACACTGTATTTCTGATCAATTTGATGTCGAATGACAAACAAAAGCTATGTTTGCCTTATGTTTGCCGTGCCACAATATCTCGTCACACCTCTAATTATCACATACTGGGGCACTAGCAGTTCACAATACATACTTGCAGTGCAGCTTATATGAGGTAATAAACATTAGTTAGATTTTTTTTTAAGAATATATATATATTTTTTGAATAATTGGTGTAGTTCAAAGGAATTACTTTGGGAAGAATTGTTCATTTTGGATAGACTTGATTATGAACAAGATGTTGGGGACACCTGCACAAATAGTTCATATGTTTGGATATTTATTGGTATATGCTCTGGTTCTGAACATTACTGACATTACATTTAGTCAAAAGTACATCCTAACGGGATAAAAACTTACATTTCATAGATTTTCCGCTTGTTGATATATCTTGTTGTTTTGATAATTTTGATAATTTTCCAGTATTAAAATTATTATTTGATGTAAAATGTCTGGAAACATTGAAACGGCAGAGCGTTTGGAACTTTCCTTGTGGAATTAATTTCAGTCCTTATGGAATTAATTTCAGTCCTTATGGAATTAATTTCAGTCCTTATGGAATTAATTTCAGCCCTTACGGAATTAATTTCAGTTCTTACCACTCAGTTATGCTTTTATGAGTCCTGATGACAGAGGTCTCAATGTCGATGGGATGGTACCTCATTCCCCTCAGCTCCATGGCTTCATCCAGAGCCCCCACCACATACAGGGCATCGTGTCTCTCTGCACACACACACACACGCACACACACACGCACGCACACGCACACACACGCGCACACACACGAACACAGTCATTTTTTGTTTATGTGATTTCTTGTGGATCTGTGCATTGCCTCTCTATTCAATTGTGCACATTATATGGTGCCAATAAATGATTCTTGTGTTAATGGAAAATGTTCTTCATTGTCAGGGCAGAGCTTGTACATGTATTCTGTGTACGTGACAAATGCAATTTCCTTCAACAACCAAACAGTGAATTTCAATGCGCTGCTGGTTGATGTAGGGACTGCCAACACTGTCCCCAGAGAACTAAACTCCTTCAATTGTTAAGTTGACAGTAAAGATAAAAGACCTCTTACCACCACTAGCGTCCGTTAGCTCTGTCCTCCTGAGGAAGCCCAGGTAGCCAGTCCTCGCCCAGATTGTCTGCGTGTCTCCGAAGCTCAGACGGGAGTTAAAGTGGTCTGACTGCAGCGTCTCGTCGCCGTAAACCGTGAAGTAGCCACTGGCATTGTGACCACTACACACCCAGATCTGGGGAACAAGATGCATTAGATTCATTGACTTGTACCATTGAAAAGTTTTTTGGAAACAAAAGTTGTCATATATATATATATATATATATACAGTGAAGGAAGGAAGTATTTGATTCCCCTGCTGATTTTGCACGTTTGCCCTCTGACATGAGAAGTCTATATATTTAATGGTAGGTTAATTTGAACAGTGACAGACCCTTAATAACGCATTTCAAATAAGTTATGAATTAATTAACAATTTTGACCAGACCCTACAAACAGGATGATCGAGCCAGAAGGATATTGATCCAAGAGACCAATGGCTACTTACAAGTTCTTATGGCTGAGATTGTTATCACATGCACAGACCGACCAATCTCACAAGCTTTACACAAAGCTGGCCTGTATGGCTGTCTTGTATGCGCTTTGTAAAACACACATGGAAGGTTCTTTGTCATGTGGCAAAGACTTTTATTTTCATATGAGACCATGGTTGAACGTTTTGGACTGGACAGCAAGCATAATGTTTGGTGAAAACCAAACACAGCACACCACCCAAAACATGCAATACCTACTGTGAAGCATGTTGGGGGCAACATTATGTAGTGGGGGTGTTTCTCTGCAGCGGGGACTGGGCAATTGGTCAGGATTGAAGGGAAAATAGATGCTGCCAAGTACACCCAAATTCCTTTGGCCCTCTGCTAGACAGCTAAAGATGTGCTGGTGGGTCACCTTCCAGCAGAGTAAAGACACTAAACACACTGCAAATAAAACTATGCAGTGGCATAAGGATAAAAGGTGAAGGTCTTTGAGTGGGCAAGTCAGAACCCTGACCTAAATCTGATTGGAAATCTGGACTTGAAGGCACCAGTCAATCGCCGCTCACCACAACATTTCAATGAACTCGAATAATTATGCAAGGAAGCATGGGTAAATATTCCCCAATCTAGGTATGCAAAACTAATAGAGACGTATCCTAACAGACGAAAAGTAGCTCTATGATGTATTACATCATGGGACTGATCAATTTTTTCCAATTCTGTCTCCTAGTTTTCATTTGTAGTTACATTTAGGAACTTCTGCCTTTTTACATTACTTGAATGTTGCATGGCAGAATGTTTAAATGAAGCTGGAACAGGACAACAATATGATGATTTTCTACAGGCACTGTACAATAAACTTACTTGAGTTCTGTACTACAGAAGATTAACATAGGTATTATTTACCACACAGTGTTGGACCAATTACAAAAGACTTGCTCCTTTGCATTGGACTGGACATCGAAGTTATTAAAACGATAATTACCCAAAATATAAAATAACATAAGCGGATAACTGTAGAAATATTTGCCCTTTCCACATGTAATGTTTGAATACTCTAAGTGGTTTTGTTGTTGAGGTCTGCATTTAAAAGCAAGTCAAATCAAAGAGGGAAAACCATAAAAAATACAGAAACACTACTATAGAAAAGGATAGAGACACACCTATAGAGAATGACAGATACTCTTATAGATACATTATAGAGAATGACAGAAACAATTTAAAGAGAATGCCAGAGACACTCTTATAGAGAATGACAGAGACACTCTTATAGAGAATGACAGAGACACTCTTATAGAGAATGACAGAGACACTCTTATAGAGAATGACAGATACTCTTATAGATACATTATAGAGAATGACAGAAACAATTTAAAGAGAATGCCAGAGACACTCTTATAGAGAATGACAGAGACACTCTTATAGAGAATGCCAGAGACACTCTTATAGAGAATGACAGAGACACTCTTATAGAGAATGACAGAGACACTCATATAGAGAATGACAGATACTCTTATAGATACATTATAGAGAATGACAGAAACAATTTATAGAGAATGCCAGAAAAACTGTAACAGAAAATGACAGAGACACTCTTATAGAGAATGACAGAGACACTCTTATAGAGAATGACATAAACAATTTATAGAGAATGCCAGAAAAACTGTAACAGAAAATGACAGAGACACTCTTATAGAGAATGACAGAGACACTGTGGCAGGTAGAAAAACAAAGTACCCCCAGTTGAGTAGCAGTTAGCCCATTGGGTTTGTAATTCAAAAGTTGCTAGTTTTATTCCAGAGCCAGTGGTGTAAAATCTGTATACGTGATCAAGCCACTTAATCCAAATTGCAAGTCCTACCGGTAAATAGATGGGGCAAGGCCGACTGAAATGAATCAAATAGAAATAAGATAAACAGACCTCTCCAAGATGCGAGTCTCCCAGTGGTCCTTTGGTCTCCGGGTTGGCAATGATAATCCGAACCCCAGGTAGAATCTGACGGCATTAGGGATGAGACGATAAGTGCTTTTATCTCTCCACTCAACCCCACTTAGAGGCCATTTATGTAACTGATTTATTGAGTGAAGCAGAGTGAAGTGGCCTGTACTCAATCACACTCCCTTTACTATGTACATGTTTGAAATTGCACCCTATGCAGTGTAATACCTCCTGACTGGCAGTTTAATGCACTATAAAGGGAAAACGAGTGCTGTTTGGGACACAGAAAACCATATTTAATGTTTAGATAAATAAAAGTGTTATTATTGTGTAACAGACTGATTACAGCGCACAGCCAGGGCCACACCTAGACACCTAGAATTATGAGATGGGTTACTGTGGAGATAAACTGCTCGACTAGACCAATCACAGCACAGCCCTGACAAACAGTTAACAGATAAAATGTCAGAGTTTACAATAAGTCCATGTTGACGACAACCATTCAATTACCTGTTTGTCATTTTGTTTGTTGGTTGAAACATTTTAGGTAGGAACTCACCTTTCCGGATTCCATCAGTGGTAAACTATGTGGAGATCCTCTTTCTACCAGACGAACCCTAGGAAAAAAGCAGGAAGAAGTTATTGAGTTGATTAATCAATATATCTTGCTAGCCCTCATTTAAGCCTTCCCGGTACAGTTACAAACCAGGAACAACACACCTACAGGAGTGTAGCTCTACAGGAACACGGTAGGACTTTAAACCTACAGAAGTGTAGCTCTCCATGAACACGGTGGGAGTTTAAACCTACAGGAGTGTAGCTCTCCTGGAACACGGTAGGACTTTAAACCTACAGGAGTGTAGCTCTCTAGGAACACGGTAGGACTTTAAACCTACAGGAGTGTAGCTCTCTAGGAACACGGTAGGACTTTAAACCTACAGGAGTGTAGCTCTCTAGGAACACGGTAGGACTTTAAACCTACAGGAGTGTAGCTCTCCAGGAACACGGTAGGACTTTAAACCTACAGGAGTGTAGCTCTCCAGGAACACGGTAGGACTTTAAACCTACAGGAGTGTAGCTCTCTAGGAACACGGCGGGACTTTAAACCTACAGGAGTGTAGCTCTACAGGAACAAAACATCATGCACTCATCCATTATACATATTCTATCAGTGCAGCAGCTTATAGAAGCATTTTGAGTAAACAGCCAAAAAGGCCAGTGGCTGTCCACTGTATAACCCAACAGTTTTATGTGAACAGCAGTATCAGACTCACTGTATAACCCAACAGTTTTATGTGAACAGCAGTATCAGACTCACTGTATAACCCAACAGTTTTATGTGAACAGCAGTATCAGACTCACTGTATAACCCAACAGTTTTATGTGAACAGCAGTATCAGACTCACTGTATAACCCAACAGTTTTATGTGAACAGCAGTATCAGACTCACTGTATAACCCAACAGTTTTATGTGAACAGCAGTATCAGACTCACTGTATAACCCAACAGTTTTATGTGAACAGCAGTATCAGACTCACTGTATAACCCAACAGTTTTATGTGAACAGCAGCAGCTGTATGTGTGAACTGAGTGGCCTATTGTAGTGTATTTCCTATTTCTCAGCCTGACATAATAAACTATGTACCAGACTGTATCATCTGCATCCTTAAGGCACCCTATATCCTATTGAGTGCAGTAACATCGACTAGAGCCATCGCTTGCCATTTTGGTCACAGCTTAAGTTAATAGCAGCTGTCCGCTATCTATTGATCTGTTGACAGAGGGACAGTAAGTCCTGAGGACAGGTTGGCCACCCAGAACCACTGTCTCCAAGACCTCCCGGATTTTAAGTCAGACACTGGAGACATAGCTGGAGTTTCCTTGATCAGTTATTCTAAACTGAATTATTTGTGTCCCAAGGAATGTGTTTATGCAAATTAATCCACTGTAAATGGACACTGCTGAGGTAACGGGTCTTCAATGTAAGATATAATATTGCCTTTGATGGCATACCTATGAATCAGAAGTGCTTCTATTTATCATACCGGGCCAAACCAACGGAACGTTACAGCATATTTGCAGCTTACTTACTTACATGTAAATAGGTCAAACAGTTATTAATTGAAATTCATCTAAAATACGTACTTGGAACAAATTGTCCAAGAACGAGGTCCAATAGAAAAGCTGCCATCCTCTTACCTGTCATGCCTCAGTGCCCTCATGTCAACATATACGGTGGTCGGGTCCGGTCCGGAAGTACCCTGTGGAACAACAACGTTAGTCCAGGTCTCCGTTACACTTCATAACCTTCATGACGGTTGGAATATATTAGGTCTAAATGCTACTAGCACTAGAGTGTTAGCGCGCAAAGGAAAGCCTACATTTCTCACCAAGATGAATGGAAGCTTAGATACGAAGACATTATGATGAAAACACTGTTATGCAAATCACGGTGTGAGAAACGAACCCAAAGAACAGGACAGTGTGAAAGAATAGAAGTACCCACATGAAGGTGCATCACAAAACAGTCAGAGATCACTTACAGTCTGATCCACATCATGCAAACAGAAGGCCACAAAAAAAGCCACAAAGCGTTAAAAAATTATATTATTTTGATGTTCTTTTGGAGGGCGTGGGGCTGTGAATTACACTGAAGAAGAAGATGATAGTTGACCAGGTGGAAGGAATAAGAATATGGTGGAAATGATGATGGCACGTAATGTCTCGATGACACATCAGATACATGAGATATATCACTGCCAACAGACCCCGGAATGCTTTGAAACTTGATCGTTCAGTAGTCTTGACAGGCCAGAAACCAAATAACAGGCCTCAGATAACCCAACACCCTTAACACTGACCCCCAATTTCAGCACATAGGTAGAAACTTGTGAAGTCGTTTTTGTGTGATAGTGACAGAGGTTTGCGAAACAACTGGAAAATACATTGACGAACAAAAAAATTGGAACGTGATACATCTCCCCATCCTAGCTCTGGTCCAGGGCATTTGACATGCAGCTTGCTGATGCTGAACTTGTCCTAGGGCAGTGGACCAGAGCTATCCAATCCCAATTCCCTCTCACGGACAGATGCAGTATAATGTGATTCAGGTGCATGTAGCTAATCATAGCGTAGTTAGCACAAGAAGCCGAAAAGCAGAGCCCACCCAGAATGAGTGATAGAGTGAGACAGAGCTACACATGCTAGATACTGACTCAGGCCATCCAACAAAGCTAAACATGCTATAATGACGGCACCCGCTACCGTAGTAGGGCTTGCTTATCAACTCATACTTAATCATTCCTGTTAGTTTGAAAATAATTCAAACATTTGAAAATGAGGGATGAATTAATCAGTGATTTAATCATCTCTAACCAATAAAAGCCTACGAAGACTTTTTAATATGCCAATTAACCCACATATGTTATGAATGTGGCCCAAACATCATTCCAATGGGCCAATACGATGTTTTGGTCAGTTGTATAAGGAGTTCAGTACGTGGTTAGAACCAGACTCCTTTTGAGGAAGTAACAAACTTTTGTGTCTTTGGGAGGTAGCCTAGCAACAACAAACAGCTTCTAGCTACATACGCTAATTACCGTCTCAGCCCAGCCATAGAGCCACAAAAGCTAGATACTGACTCACCCTAACCATAGAACGACACGCTAGACACTCTCAGCCCAGCCATAGAGCCACAAATGCTAGATATTTGACTCAACTCAGCCATTGAAATACACATGCAATGTATCCACACAGTCCAGCCATAAATTTAAGCATACTAGATACTGTCTCAAGACAAGGGAACCAAACCACCTGGTGTCATAACAGAGAACGCTCTCCATCTATAGCAGGATCCTA
This sequence comes from Dallia pectoralis, assembly GCA_029465975.1. Classification (NCBI taxonomy): domain Eukaryota; kingdom Metazoa; phylum Chordata; class Actinopteri; order Esociformes; family Umbridae; genus Dallia; species Dallia pectoralis. Next base: position 16,928,897 of record CM055732.1, read on the forward strand.
ATGCTGAGGTACCAGTCTGCAGTGCACAACAGCGCTGATCTGAAGGTGCTTTATTGAACAACTATGTGATTGGCATGACATAAAAACATGGTGCTACTTACTTTCACTGGTTTTCTAAATGAGTTTAAGCTCTCAGAGGCAAACTGAGCCGTTTCTGATAAGACTAAATGTCCCAGGAAAGGTCAATCATTCAGAATAACAGGGCTCAGATATAATAAACACCTGTTCTTGCATTACAAAAACTAGAGCCAGATGACACCTTTAAACAAAAGAAAAAGTCGCGGCTAGTTGATCAAAATCTGTGCGACTTCCCTTTCAAATGAATCCCCTCTTAAAAGGAACATCTGACTATGTTACCTACCAGTTTACTAACCATGTATCATGCAAATCTATTCACCTCTATTTTCATTATTAGATATCCAGATTTATTCCACGTTTACCACCAACTCTCTGTCCTCTTCCCTTCCCATACTTCATGCTTGTCTATCCTGCCTTCCTGCCGCCTTGCAAAACCCAATGAAAAGTGTGATTAGGGAACATGAAAATTCCCTACCTGGTCAGCAAGCTTCCCCAGCCTGTGAGGCTGTAGCAGCAGGAGGAGGAGATGGGAGGAAAATAAGGGAAATAAGGTTGAGGCGGGTGGGAGAGGAGGCGGAGACAAAACCAAGTATGACATATGTGGGTGGGGTTATGCAAAAAAATGGGGAGGAGAAAAACAAAAATGTCAAATATGAAAAGGAAAAAAAATGAGAAGCAGTCTTACCTAATGAGAATTGATGTTAGGTGTAATCTTAGCCAATATCGTCAGTTTTAATAAAATTCACTGACAATACATTAAAAATACAATATCACTCACGTGTGTGAGTGGTTGTATGTATGCTTAAGTTAATAATCAGGCAGAAAGTCAGAGGTAATTCCTTATTAAAAAAAGTTTAAGAAAATCTATACATTATTAACTCTAATAAACTTAAAAAACAAGTTTAGACATTTCAAGGAATCATATCAATATACATAGATTTCATTGTTGACTGTCATGTCCTGCAACAAAATATTCAGCTAGATATTAGCTAACGTTTAGTTGCGGAATGTTCTGTTGAAATGATGCATTATATATATGATTGTATTTCCTGAAAATTAATCACACCGGCAGAAAATATTTATTATCTACACTGGCTTGTGTATAACCTCTATAGTCCCAGTCTAACATTTGGGGGTTTGAATATGTTACTCGGAGAGTACAAAAACAAGTTGTTGTCAATTTTTTCTCAATTAGTTTTATGACGCCATCTGCAGTCACCCACTTAAAAAAAGATGGACAACTCTGTTTCTAAAAAAATTATCAAACAACATAAAGATAGAAAAGAACTAAGATTCCACTCCCTCCCAGATGGTAATTAGAGTCCATAGAAAAGATACTAACGCTTATTAGCGTAGTCCTAAAGTGGACAGGCAATAGAACATTCAGCAACAGAGCTAATATCTAGCTAAACTTATAGTAGCGAGACAAAGCTACTGTATCAGGTGCAAATGTTTATTTTTACATTTCATCCATTTGATTCTAATTTAAGTTTGCAAATAATAGTGGAATAAAGTAAAAGAATGAGCAGCCCAAACTGAAAGCATGGTATAGCAGCATGTGTGATACTTATAGAAAGCTGAGCCCCAGAGTCATAACCTGCAACCCAAATGGCACCTTATTCCCTTCATAGTGTACTGAACCATGCCCCATAGCCACGCACTATTTAAAAAAATACACTGGGCTATTGTGTCCCAACTAATAGGTTGCTTTGATGACAAGCAGAAAATGTGAGATATGTAAAGTTCAGCAATGTAGAGGTTGCACTTTCAACAAGTTGTAAATCTGTGTAGGAGGACTATAACCCAGAAACCTAAAGCCCTGTAGCTAGATAACAGCAGGGAACACCTCAAAACTCCAAGCTACTAAGGAAACCTCACATGTCAACATTTCCACCCATTATTCTGGGTGCAACCCATGGAACTCCAAACCCAAATAACTAATTTCTCATGCCGGTGAATTGAAAAACAGTACCCGTGTTCTCAAGGTATCCTGTTTCTCAGCAGAATCTAATTACTTTGTGTGTGTGTGTGTTCCCAGAGAATAGCGGAGCTTTCCAAATTACACAAATACAGACAAATGAACACATCCATTAAATGTAATCACATGAATCCACCCTAGAACAAACAACCAACCAGAATGCGACTAAAACAACCAGGGAGTTTGCACAAAGTCTCTGTTAATAAAACAAACACTAATTTCTGAGCTTTGAGTAGAAAGGCTTAAACAATGTTACTGAAGTCACAGGGAATTGCAACAGATATAGGGATTCTAGCAACTGCAAATTACACGGGATTACAAAATAAACCCAACAGACAGTCATTGGCTAACATGCCAATCACTGACAGTGAAACATTTGTAACAGGAATTACTTAGAATTTAAAGCATTATCATAACCAGAGTTTAGGGCTGGTTGAAGTCTGGATTCATTCATTGTCCATTTTTTTTATCCATTAATACACATTAATTAACTTCAGAAAGACACACGTATCTTTTAACCTCCCTATCCGGAAAGCTTATCACGGAAATGTTTTGAGATTATCTCTACCTCATTATTATACTTAGCCCATACTTGAAATGCAATGGAATTCAATTCTGCCAATAGATTCAAGGATCGCTGGTTGATCATGAAAGGGAGAGTAAAAAAAACCCTCAAATCCCATTAGATATTTGCACTGCATACAGATCTCCTCTCTTGCTCTGAACAATCTTGAATTGTTCTCCTGTGTTTGGTAACAGCCTGACTACCACATCCAGTATGTTTCTGAACATGAAAGACTTGGCCGGAGGCAAGTGGGGAAATACGTGACTAGATCATTAGTCATGTTGCCCTGTTCGTCTCTCACTGCCCGGCATCCTAGATTCAAGTCCAAATATAACTTCATACAGCAAACATGAAGCAAATCCTCCCTGACGAGTGTCTAACATTGTCGCTAGATGATTATGTCATCCTATCACCCAGCCCTACCAGCGTGACAGAGTTTTGGGCGAGGGACAAAAAGACAGCACCCGGAAAGTCAATATGACATACGGAACATTCGGGTGCCATTTTTATTTTACTTCATGAAGTACAAAGCGCATTGGGAATGTGGACCAGAACGGAAGAAGTAAGTACCTGAAGGCAGATGGCCAGGTTGACTCTACAGCCGAACGAGGTGCTGACAGCTCGAGGATGCAGGCCCAGGTCTTTGAAGAGCTTGGAGAAGGACTGGGTCAGGGCTATCCTGGGTCTCTCCTCTGCCACCACCACGCACGTCCTCACTCGCGACAGGTCCAGGCCTCGAGACTGACCGAACAAACCACTCATTAACCCACAGCCGACCAGAACTAACCGAGCTTGATGAGTCCGGGTCGATCGATGGTAAACAACTCCAAATGCTTTACTGGCATGCCAAAAGATACCGATGCACTGCCAAAACGGTATTAAAACATACTAGGCATAATAGGCTGTACCGTACACATTCACACAGAAGTAGGACCGCTGTAGTGCATTGGCGGAATGATACTTACCTTTAGTGATTCGGTCTGCAGGCCCAGGCCCTTGGTGCACAGCTCCATGACGCTGTAGGAGCAGAAGGTGTCCCTGACCTTGTACTGGCTAACGGCCAGCAGCCACAAAGCAGGATTCACTTCCAGTTCAGAGGGCGGGATCAGGATGGACTGGTGGCCGGAGTATACGCTAGAAACAGGAGACAGGGCAAGCACACACGCCACATACGACCGTTAGAATACACGTCACAGACATAGAACATTGAAGATCTGACAGGCGCTGATAAAATAGCAACTCTGTTTGGTTCCAGCTGTTTTCCAATCAGGTGCAATAAAAGTGTTGAGTGTTAAGGATGTTTTGTTTGTGCACTTAAAGACCTTCGGACAGTCAATAAAAACAGAACCTAGCCTACCTCCGACCACCTCACCACAACAGTGACACCTCACCACACCAGTGACACCTCACCACACCAGTGACACCTCACCACACCAGTGACACCTCACCACACCAGTGACACCTCACCACACCAGTGACACCTCACCACAACAGTGACACCTCACCACAACAGTGACACCTCACCACAACAGTGACACCTCACCACAACAGTGACACCTCACCACAACAGTGACACCTCACCACAACAGTGACACCTCACCACAACAGTGACACCTCACCACAACAGTGACACCTCACCACAACAGTGACACCTCACCACAACAGTGACACCTCACCACAACAGTGACACCTCACCACAACAGTGACACCTCACCACAACAGTGACACCTCACCACAACAGTGACACCTCACCACAACAGTGACAGTGACACCTCACCACAACAGTGACACAACAGTGACACCTCACCACAACAGTGACACCTCACCACAACAGTGACACCTCACCACAACAGTGACACCTCACCACCAGTGTGACACCTCACCACAACAGTGACAGTGACACCTCACCCACCAGTGACACCTCACCACACCAGTGACACCTCACCACAACAGTGACACCTCACCAGAACAGTGACACCTCACCAGAACAGTGACACCTCACCACAACAGTGACACCTCACCACACCAGTGACACCTCACCACACCAGTGACACCTCACCACAACAGTGACACCTCACCACAACAGTGACACCTCACCACAACAGTGACACCTCACCACAACAGTGACACCTCACCACAACAGTGACACCTCACCACAACAGTGACACCTCACCACAACAGTGACACCTCACCACAACAGTGACACCTCACCACAACAGTGACACCTCACCACAACAGTGACACCTCACTACATCATTCAGACCCGTGCCATTTCATCAAGGCCGACCCAACCATGGAAATCCAGCCACTCTATAGCTAGTGCATTAACAACCAGGGTTAGCTATGTGTCTGCATCAATCAGAAACACTCCCGATATGATTCATGTGCCTGGCGTACGAAGCAGCTTTGTTCTAAACGCGTGGTATTTGGACAGCATCGCGCTGAGCTTATTTCCATACGAATATTTGACAAGTTGAGTGGTGCCACGGCGGAGAGTGAAAGACAGAGCTACTGGGAGGTTGATTAGACAGGCCCAGAGAGAGTGGGGTTTTGTTCCATCCTCACAAGAAAAAGCAGAACAGCAGAATAATTCATGAGATACATTGGGCCACCTGCTTCAATTGTCCTGCTGTATGCCATTTGCTCTACCCCTTCTGTCTATCTCCTTTCCTCATCCTCTCTCAGCATACATGTATAGAATCACACCTGCTAGCCCTGGTTCTGACAGGTCGGTAATATCCTGAGATGGCCCCAGCATAGCACAGCGTCTAATGGTCCCTGCCTGAAGGAGAACGGCTCTCTATAGCTAATGAGAGACATTCTGATGATGTCAAGCAACTGACAGTGACGGTCTGGTAGGACGGGGGGGACTGGTGCACTGCAGGTTTTTTCTAAGATCAGAGAAGTTCAGGGGTGATGTGTATGTGTATTAATTATATTTGTCATATAAGGGGGGAATTCATGGTGCACCCACAAACACAAAAACACAGTAGAACAACATTCCAACTTGCTGGTTCTCTCACAATGAGACAACAATAGAACATATTTCAAGTCCTGTTACTATATACCCCTTAACACTCTTGCCAAAACAATGAAATCATAAGTTAACAGGTTATTAATTTTTTTCTGGATTTTTTTTGTAATGTTCTGTATGCTACTCCTCAAGAACTGTCTGTCTGCTGCAATGTGGCCTTGTTATTTCAACGGTCTAGCTAAAACAATACGACCGCTATGAGACAAACTTTTTTCCACCAAACGAGAGTGCAACTTCTAAACCAATCAAGACCACACTTTAAAGATAAGCTTAAATTATATACTTGAGGATTAGTGCAAAATTCCTCCAAAACATAGCATTTATAAAATCAATAGAGGCTACACGCCAAGTTACGTGCAGAAAAAAAGATGTTACTGTGATGCTAAGAAACGTGTGGGAGCACACACAGCAGAGATATGAGCTAGATGTGTTGAGTGACTGGTGACGAAGAGGAGGGCAGCACCTGCAAAGGCACCAAAGGACGAAGCCCAGGCCACAGTAAGGGTCCAGGCAGATAGCCACTTCACGGGAAGGGTACAGCTCACACTGCAGCTTGATGGAACGACAGAAGGCACTGGTGGCAGTGTGGGACATCTACATGGGACAGACGACAGGAACAGACAGACTACGGTTACAGAACTACTCACACACACGCGCTGATCTGTGTCCGGTTTGGGATTCGGCCAACAGCCTTGCTCATTGTCAAGCCAAACATGGCAATGAGGAGTTGGCACGATAACGGGAACAGACTGGTACTTCTGCACATTTGGCTACTGTGAGAAATCAACATATAAAGCCCATGCAGTCGGTATCATTTTTACCTACAGCGAAACACTTTACAGTACAGTAGACATACCAACAATATACTTCTGAATTGGTTTTCTGTTCCCCACTGACAATTTTATGAATTAACAGCGTTGAAGCCAAAAGCATTGTTTTGTGTCGTCAATTGAACTACATGAGAATTAGGAAACGCATTCTAGAAAACTATTAATGCAAATACACTCATGAGCTGCTGCTGTGCGTGACGAGTTCCACTTCCTGAGTCCCTAAGAGTGAGTTAATGGCAGAACAATGACTTGACTAAATGTATCATCTAAACAGTAAGACAATGCTCTTCCATATTTGGCTCCTCTGAAGCCATCATTGCAGATTAGCTGTTCTTGTCCCATTAAGGAACATTGGTTTCACTCCATCATGGGAGCTTAAACTGAATGCAGGCAGTCTGTGGTATTGTACAACCCAAATACCACTCTGCTCCCTAAATAGTGCACTCTGTTTAACCAAAAGCATAGTAGTGCACTACCCAGGGGATTGTGGGATTGAGGACACAAAACCAGAAGAAAAAGTTTATTTAAATTTTCTAATTTGACAAGTTTGAGATTGAGAAGATATTCTCATTTCCGGCTACTGAATAGTTATGGGATGCGGAGATGAATGAGCCAATTGTAAGCTATGGAGGATTAGTCAGCCATGTTGGTTTGACGGCAAGATTACACATAAGGCCATAACATGGGTTAACACCCTGTCCTTTGTGACTCTACGCAGGGCATTGTCTCGTTCATGACAGTCCCCAACTCAGGGGTCTTGTTGTGGTAATTAGTGTGCAATGCCTGAAACGTCATTATTTAGCATGGCTGAACATCCACACATCCCTTCAAGAATATTGTGTTTGAGTAACGTGGAAAACAACCCAACGTAACACCTCAATTTTCCCACTCCACAATGAATGTGCCCGTTTCTAAAAACAATTAAATGCTACCTGAGAAGATTAACACTTGCTAACGAAACACGGATCAAAAGCCCACTAAGACGTTGTCCACTGAGTAACTGATAGCAAATTGCTTCCCTTATTTACCAGTGAAAATATCCCTCTTCACAATAAGCATTTTCACCAGATTGCCTATTTATCACTTATCTTTGTTGGGCGGAGACAGGGTTTCTACATGGCAAAATTAACTGTCCACAAGGCTGTTCCTTGAATTGAGTAGAATCTGTGATGCCAGAGAACAGGCCTTCTGAGTGAGCTCTACTGCTTACAGCTAGAGACAGCTGTAGCAGAGGATCCATAAATGCCTACGTGTCTTTTTAAATGTCACTATTATATTTTCCCCTCAGACGACCCCGTCCAAAGTGAATGCTTATACCTCTATTGTTCTGTATTCATTTAGAGATTGTCTCCTCAATTCTCTATTGTCTCCCGCTGAAACCCATTGTTTTGTTCATGATGGTTTACCTTGACTCCAGCTAGCATTCCTGTGGTGGACACACTGAAGTCCAGGTAGGCCAGTGTGTCTGGATTTGATGGCTTGTACAACAGGGGAGGCTTCTTCTTTGGCAAATCATCTGTAGGTAAGGTGAAAAGGAGCTCAGCTTATTAGAACTTCAGTTCGAAGCAGGGGACAAATTACATTTCTGGCACTGCTCTAGTGGAAAGCCTTGACCAACCACTGTTTTGTAAATCTGTACTCATTCCAGAGTCAATAAGCTTGTGAGGTCAATGTAGTATCTCTTAATGGAGGTGAGTGATGCAGTATGGGTAATTTAGTCTTTAACCTGTGTCCAGGACTGGAGGCCAGGTCCTGACATCCACTGCGGCTGACGCTTCTTTGGACCTCAGCAGCTTACAGATCACGGCTGAGGTCATGACACACGACGAACGGCTCACCTGCGCCACCGAGACACACACACACACACACATTAAGCCATTTCAAGTTTACGCATACATACATCAACCACAAACGCACACATGCACTAAACGCGTTCAGCGACAGACTGACCTCCACGATCATCTTCACCGTGGGCAGAGTGGTGGCGATGTTCTGGGGGTGTGGAGGGCGCACGGTGATTGGCACACAGCCAGCATACAGGCACCCGTAGAACGCCGCGATCAGGTCAATACCTGCATGATGGTTTCAGAGGTTGGAGCAGAGGATGTTAGTCCGCATCCACAGGTCTCGTATTGACAGACGTACTGACAAACGCATTGGCAGACATATAGACAGAGACAGAGGCTGTACATTCAGGACGCCCGGCAGCTCAGCTACTCAGCTGGTAGTCCTGGGACCATTTAATTGAATGTTTTTTTCCCACACGACTGACTACTTTCATTATGGATTTGTGTGTCTTTACAAATGTCTGCATTTACCTGGAGTTCCAAATTAAAAACAACCTCTTAAAGCTCACTCTATTGCCTGAGGCCCATCAGATTTCTTTAAGTCGCACTGCGCGTGTCTTTAAACATAAGCAATATCTGGTTGAAAGTGCTGTTCGATAACAGGTAGATGGTGCCAGGGACCTCTTGTCCAATCAGCACTGCATGCTTCAAGATTGATTACAGATAACACACAGGAAAACAGAGAACCAATCCCATTACAGTGCCAGACAGAAGTCTGGCAAGGAGGGGGGCTGACACAAAATCACTGAAGAGCGACTGGATTTGTGTGTGCCTGTGTGATTCCAGCAGACATACCAGGGGGGTAGACGAGCGCAACATGTTCCCCGTCCTGCAGGTGCCCGCGCTCCGCCAGCATAGTAGCAATCTTTTCGGCTCTCTTGTGCAACTGGACACACGTCAATGAGCTGGCTATTGTCCCCTGTTACACACGAGATGAAAGATAATTCAAAATAAAGCACTCATCAATCCCATAAGGAGAGAAAAGCTGGTCAAGACAGAGGGCTACTTATAATAAATCTGGTCAAGACAGGGGGCTACTTCTAATAAAACCCTGACGGTCAGACTTAGCATTTGACAACATGGCCAGCTACTTGTGATGCTACCATGTGTCTGGAGTTATGAAGCATGATAACAAAGATTTTAAGAAAGGCTTTACTCACCCTGGAGTTGAGAAGTGTGTACAGCACATGGTCTGGAGTGGTCTGGGCCCTCCATTGTAAGACTTCTGAGAGGAAGAGGAACTAAAAATATCAAAGGAAGGGAGAAAAAAGATGAGCCTCTGGCTGAATGGATAGGGCACACTTTAAGTAAAGACAAACGCTTCGATATGAAAGCCAACTGACATTTACAGGAACTGCTGAGGAGTGTTTCTGTTTTACCCAAACATTTGAATATCAAGACCGCAAAAGAATATCATTATGGCCTTAAAAGGTTATGTGCTCTTATTATTTTCACCTAGCACAGCTAGAAAAGACTGGCCACCCCTCAGAGTATGGGTCCTCTAGGTTTTTTTCCGGGGTCCCAAACTTTAAATTATTTGCTAGCCTAAATTGACTAGGGCAAATAGTAAAAATGAGTTCAAGCCAAGAGTGAAAAGGGCTAAAATACATCTGTTACTGCACAACAACTGGTCAGACTAATCAAACACTGACTCACCGCACTAAGAGTGGTTCTCAATACAGTAACATGCAAAGGGGGAGAGTGAAAAAGAAGAGAGAGAGTGAAGAGAAAGAGCGTTAGAGAGAATGGAAAAAAGAGGAAAGACAGCGAGAAAAACAAAAAGAAAGAAAGAGCGTCGGCGAGAGAGGCAGAGCGTTTCCGAATGATCTCCATACCGGTGGTGCTGACATTAAGGACAGTGTTAGAAATAACAGGCTACCAAGTGTGTCTTAGCTCATGAATTCTCCAAGGCTTAATCCACAGGGGCAGTGAATAGTGTTAGTGTTATTCATGGATATTGCAGTTGGCTTCGGATTGGAGGTGAACAGTAGGACATCTTTAGGTCCGTCGTGTAATATAACCTATCTTCAGGGCTGCTCTTGTTATGACGAATGAAAGATTCAGAGTGCATAATTTTAACTTACCGTTCCAACGAGCGCTGATAGAAACCTAGCAAGAACATTACTTTTACTGTGTTGTGCCGAACAGCAGCCGCATGTTTCAAATGACACCATGTACACTATTATGGCCCACAATTTATGACTAGATAAAGAATAGGGTCCCAATTGGGACACGTCCTACAACTTACAATGCTGTCCTAATTCCAACACCAAGGCCATATCTGCCTAGCACCAACTGCCTGCATGCAGGGTTATTTGATTCTTCTGCTGAATAACAAAACAACGATACAGAATGGACAGTTGTTAACTCGGGACAGATGTTCTCTTGTTGAAAGATGGTTCTGTGATATTTCCTGACTAATTCCATGGGAAGGCCTGTTTTTGAGACACATACAGAGACAGACTCCTCCTGGTGAAGTGGTTAGTGTACTCATTCTGAACAGGCGTAAGTCTTTGGTGAATCTATTGTAGGGAATTAGGGCTGGCATTAGGGACGCACCCTCATGCGGGAATTCCAGAAACAAAGAGACTTCCTCATTTTCTCTGCACCACTCAATTCGATATTAATACAGGAACATATCCACGTTTGCCAACAACTTTACCACACTATCAAAATATATACACATTAACCTTCTGGGTAATTTAGTAAAACCAACATATATTACTTTTCCTCCCTGGCCACAGGAAACAGCCTTGAAGACTACAGATGCAAAACTAGGATGAGTCCACAATGGCCAATGACCACAACTTCTGACTCTGTAGGCCCTGTTCAAAACTAGTGCACTAGAGGGAGACAGAGTTTGGTGTAATCTACTATAGAGCCGAGTGTTGTCTGAGCTGTGACGAGACACAGACATGTCAATGTAATCTGTGTTAAACCCGCCTGGCACACCCTTCTCCGAGAACCGTTCAGTAAAGCCTGACCCGGGTCGGCACAGAACAGCATTAATAAAGTGTCTAAAATACTCCCAGACACTTGATGTCTCTGGGCCTAGATAAGAGATGTAAAACACAAATGACAAACTTGTTAAAGGTATCCACTATTATTATCAAAGATGATATCCGTAGTGTTTAGTTGCATTTCAATAGTATCTGTGGTGTAGTAAAATTGGTGCGATAAAAAAGACACTTTGGTTAAACATTTAAAAAACAAGCAAGACTCCGTCAGCTTCACAGCAGTGGGGATAAAGGAAATCAAACATTGAAGAATAGAAAAATACATCCACACAGAGGGCATGATTTTCTGATGGATGAGAACGGCAGAGTGACAGGCGCAGTGAGAGGGTGGAAACAGAGGTTTTATTATGGTCTGTTTGGCCAGAGGAGCAGAAGAAGGGCTTAAGACAGATGGTTGATAGAAGCGGGGGATTAGATCACATGGAAGCCAATAGGAAGAGTGATGCACGAGGAATCTAAAGTTCCACACAAACAATGACTGCATGCCAAACAGCCTCCTATACCCCTTAACGTAAGCTACTTTAAACCAGAGCGATACGGGCCCCCGGTCTAAAGTAGAGTACTTTGTAGGGGATAGGGTGCAATTTGAGCTGTACTCTGAGGATGAGAAATCTAAACCAGGAAAAACTATTTGTCCTGTCCTCCTGAGGGAAAGTAAAAACAAGAAATATGTGTTGCGTTGTGCCGGTTGTCTACCCTGTCACTTCACATTAGAGGGCATGCCGACCAAGCAGCTGCCTGATGGGGAAATTAATGAGGTTTTGCAGCATGAGAGAAAAGAAGAAATCAATTCTGTCTGTGCTGCGGCTACGCTCACCTTCGCTCCCTGCGCCACCAGCGTGGCACCGCACAGTCCTGTGTTCATAACGGTTTTCCTTTGGCACGTTAAACGGAAAAGAAAGCGCCATCAACTCTAGAACCTGACAAATCCTAAAGACAAGCTGCGCTGTTCTTATCCGTTTCTTTGGACAGAGCTTTGAGCCCAAACGGCACACTTGTTCTGTGGACCCTGGCCAGAAATATTGCACTATATCTTGTAGGGAATAAGGTGCTTTTAAGAAAGCTCCATGGTTATAGTTTTGGTAGGACTTTTAGAGCCAATCACAACAACAGAGAATTATCATAATCTTTCACAAAGACACGGTGTAATGTGTCTGACCTGTGACCTCTAGAGAAAATATGACATATAGATAAGGACAAACAGAATCCCCCATGTCCACTTCCTTCTTATTGCAGAGGAATCAAATCTTATTCATATCCCGACTAAAATGAGAAATCAACCAAACGGAACCATCGTCCAGATTCGGATTCAATGTTATGTATATTTACTATTTATAATAGCGTAGGTACTTAGAGATACCGCTGTGATGGCTGTCTGCAGAGTCTCCAGAACACACCACACTGTGCTGGGGCAAAAGTATAACACTATGTAGGGTACAGTTGGCCGTTTGGGAAGCATACTTAGGTCTTTTAGAGACATCTATGTATGAAATGGAAAATACTGTTAGGTAAAATGTGTTATTATGCACATTAAATATCCACAGCGGGACCATCTGAGCTGCGTTCTGTTTGTTTTATATTAGTCCCCTAACACTGCTTAACCGTGAACGGGCCATTTTAGCCTTTCAATTGACAAGTCAGAGTAGATCTCAAACAAAGTATATGATGGAAGAATTGCACAGTGCTTGTCAGCAGGATTTTATACGGACTGGTCCATCCAGAAATAAACCCTTAGATCCCATGAATTACAAATTATAATTTGTACATATACATTAGAATTTGTCTAATTATCCACGTTTTTACTACTTAAGAATTAAGAACAGTACAGCTGAAGAATGGCTACAGTACAACTGTTGTACTATGTGTGGTGGAGCAAATTAAAAGATATGGTCAAATGAAAGAGTGTGACTGATTGAATTGATGTGGGCTGCACTCTAGTGCCCTTCTTTTCACCAGAGAACATATTTTAGTAATATACCAAAAGTTTAGGACTTGCAGTTAGGACATTAATATTAAGATTCCCAAGAGGCACAAACACCACCCAATAATAGAGCTGTTCCCAGCCACTGTGCATCAACCCTGTTGTTGCTCTTAAGGGTTTCAGGTATCAGAAAAAGCACTTTGTGACAACAACTTTAGTACAATTTTCAACAGCAACTATCAGCTTGTTAATGAAGAAAATGTTGAGAAAGGTATGTAATTAAGGATGAAGTACATTGTCATATTCAGCTATTGTCATCCATTCTAGGATTTTATTGGGAAAGCTGAAGATGAGAATGTTGATGAAAACCAAGCCCTCAGGGAGCCACACACACACACACCTTCCTTGCCTGGTCATTATCTTCCATCTGGCCCAGATCCCTGCCACTAGCCTGGGCAATCCTCTTCCCCGACACCAGGTTGCCCACCATCACAGAGGCTGGCCCGATCTCTGTCGATAGAACCAGGAATGATGAAATTCACACACAATTTTGTTTTTCAATTTTACATTCTATTTAACCTAAACCCCTAAACATTAAGCTTAATCCTAAATCTAACCCCAAGTGTAGCTTTTAACCGTCATCTGTGAACAGAAATGGCATTTTCACTAATGGCAACCGGCGAAATGCCCAAAGAGGTCAAAGGTTCCTTGTTTTGCTATCCTGAAGGATATTCTATGTCCTTAATAGGACAGCAAAACCTGTTTACGCACGCACGCACACACGCACACACACACACTGCTCTGATGTATAGTGTTTACATCTTCTGCATGGCAGTAGATACACAACAGTGACAGAGTCTCGCATTATGTGTGCAGGGAATTCCTCCTGAACGTCTGAGATCTGGAACGGCGGGGCGGGCTGAGATTTACCTTAGGTTCAGAAGCAAAGGCTGCGGAATAGATAGGCCAATTGAGTGGATGCATTGCACTTTGACAGGGGGTCGTTTAGAGCGAAATGGTCCGAGAAACCTGCTGTGAATTAAGATCTATGGATGCGGGCACACAGCACCTGGAACTAAGGGAGAGGTATGACAACTACGCTACTGAATGGGCTGGCTCCTGTAATACACATATGGCAATAAGTCACACCAGACTACAATACTCTTCCTGTTTTGTTCATCCGTTCCATAACGTCATCCTGAATGAATACATTAAGTGTTAAATGAAATGTCACCATCTGACAATACATGGTTTAAAATTAACTGTGACACACTGTTTTGAATGAATCCTAACACGGTTTTATGTTCTACACTGATATTGTTGTACAAAAAAAGGGAAAAGGTTGTCATGGAAAACCATATAATGTGTGAACATTGTATATGTGGATTAAGAGTCATCTGCCGTTTTACTCATCAGAGAATATCAGGCAAAATTGCCTCATCAACAGGGCAAAACAGTACACTCCTCTTTTATATGCCTAGGCAATGAACCAGTTAAAGCTGGTAATACTAGGTTAAACAAACTTTAATGCACAGAATTTGCACACCTATTCTACCTAATAAATGCACCATTTCATTACAAACAATAAGTGCCTACCACTGTTAAGGAAATATATTAGAATGTGTGCTACTAATGTAAGGAAGACTTTGACACGCAATTGCAGCTATTAAGCTATTATGCTTTCCGGCTTGTTGGGCCGTGTCCAGGGTTCACCCTGTCCAGGGCCACCGCTGCCTGCTGGCTACGCTGTGGGACCGATCAGCCCTGCGACCATGTGGCAGAACTCTCCAGGGGTCACACAGTTGGGACCCTGACAGTTTCAGACTCCATCTGCCAAACCCTCAACTCTCCCGGTTGTCCCTTTCTGACTGGATTTGACATCGATAATTTGATTTTAAAAGACTATTTGCATTTAAAAAATGCATTTAATAATTATTGAACTAAACTATCATAAGTTCACACAGCACAGCCAGAAGAGGACTGGTTACCTCTCAGAGCCTGGTTCCTCTCTAGGTATCCTCCTAAATTCGACCCGTCCGGGAGTTTTTCCTTGCCACTGTGTAAAAGCGCAGCATATCAACTTGGTGATGTGTGCTCTGCAGGGTTCAGGCTGGGTGTTTGTACAAGCACTTTGTGACAACTTTGTTGTAAAAAGGGCTTTATAAATATATTTGATTGATTGAAATTTAGGTGAACGATTCTGTGCTGACCATCAGAGATCCCATCAGGTTGGACTTGGTGTATTTCTCTCTGCTTTCAATTATTAAACTCGTATTGTGTACATTTGACTTACTTTATTTTGAACTTTAAGTTCAACTTTGTGTATTTCCACCACATCTCCCAAGAAGATCAACTCATGATGAATTTGCTTGTTTGCCATTGTAAATTAAAAACCGGCTGATAACTGTGACAGCTGAGGTATATGAGCTCTTATATCACAATATAACATCCAACCCACATTTACTAGTCTAACTACATCGGCCAATCGGTTTGTAGGAGCATCACTGCAACACTTGGGTTTGTGATATGCGGCTAACATACCAAGGTCTGTATCCAGGCAGTCAGTGTTGCTTAAAAAAAGCCCTTATAGCCTTTAATACAGAACATTACCTGGCTGTTTCTGCCGAGGCTTAGGCAGGTTGGTGACACAGGTGTGGGGACACATGAGGACGTTGCAGGGGTGAAGAGAGCCCTCCAGGAACAGCTGCTTGGTTTCCGACAGGTGAATGCCCCCCAAGGGGGTCTTTGGGAGGGTGTTGGAAGGCACCAGGGCTAGGCAGTAGACCCCCACCTGGTGGATCCCATCTATCGCCTGCAGAAAGAGGAACAGTGGTCGTGTTTAACTGTGAGCTGGGCCCTATAGAGTGAAGGTGGTGCACTAAAAAGGGTGCAGCCTAGATATGTCTATGGTGGTGAAGCAGAAAATCACTGGCCTGACTGTGATGTTAAAGAATACGTTGTCAGTTTATGGTATGGCTTAACTATTAACTTCTCCTTCCCATAACATCAATGCAGAACTAAAGGCACTATTCAGACTTAACGTATGTAGACTCAACATGGGCCGGTCAATAATCAAGGATGCTCATGTCTGAATATGGCACAAGTGAGTACTTCAGTATTTAAGTGGAACTAAGTGATGTATGGTTGCGGCGGATGGTGAAGACACCAAAGCCCTGTGTATTAGGATCAAGAGCAAGGAAATGTTATCGTCTGTTTTACTTTAACCAGACAGCTACAGACTGCTTTAACAGAGACCACAGTCGCCTTGGTAATGGGCCTGAGCCAAGACGGATGGAAAATTACACGACAGGCCTTTAAAACTGTTAACTGGTATGTTGTGCGCTGTGCTGTGCGCCCTAGTCCCGCCTGTCAGCCCCCGTCCCGTCTGTCAGCCCTCGTCCCGCCTGCGCGTCCTCGTCCCGCCTGCGCGTCCTCGTCCCGCCTGTGCGTCCTCGTCCCGTCTGTCAGCCCTCGTCCCGCCTGTCAGCCCTCGTCCCGCCTGCGCGTCCTCGTCCCGCCTGCGCGTCCTCGTCCCGCCTGCGCGTCCTCGTCCCGCCTGTGCGTCCTCGTCCCGTCTGTTTGTTTCTTCTCGTCTGTTTGTTTGTTCTTGCCTCGTCTGTTTGTTTGTTCTCGTCTGTTTGTTTGTTCTCGTCTGTGTACCTGCAGCACTCGGCTCATCCACTGAAAGCTGTCCTCCTCTGTGGAGTCGGGTCTCTGCTCGGCCACCACCACAATCCTCTCGTCGTGTAACACAGTAATAGAAAACACTGCTATCCTGCAGTGTGGAGAGATACGGGGGATCAACCGTATGATTACACTGTCTCATTTGGCTCAGTCGTCTGGGTTGTTGAGTTCAATTCTCACAGGGTCGGGAACGAGATAAAAGAAGGAGGGTTTGGCAATAAAAACATTCCATGTTTAACATGCCATAAGACTTATAGGCAAGATTTAATTTGGACCAACATTTTTATTTTTAGCACAATGATATAAAAGTTCATTAAAACCAACACCAAAGAATCCAAGACATGTGTTTTATGTTTACTGCTTTGTAGACAGACATTCTGGATGAGAACCCACCTCCCTCTGTAGACAAATCTAATGGATAAGAACCCACCTCCCTCTGTAGACAAATCTAATGGATAAGAACCCACCTCCCTCTGTAGACAAACCTGATGGATGAGAACCCACCTCCCTCTGTAGACAAACCTCATGGATCAGAACCCACCTCCATCTGTAGACAAACCTCATGGATCAGAACCCACCTCCCTCTGTAGACAAACCTCATGGATCAGAACCCACCTCCCTCTGTAGACAAACCTAATGGATCAGAACCCACCTCCCTCTGTAGACAAACCTCATGGTTGAGAACCCACCTCCCTCTGTAGACAAACCTCATGGTTGAGAACCCACCTCCCTCTGTAGACAAACCTCATGGACCAGAACCCACCTCCCTCTGTAGACAAACCTCATGGTTGAGAACCCACCTCCCTCTGTAGACAAACCTCATGGTTGAGAACCCACCTCCCTCTGTAGACAAACCTCATGGTTGAGAACCCACCTCCCTCTGTAGACAAACCTCATGGTTGAGAACCCACCTCCCTCTGTAGACAAACCTCATGGACCAGAACCCACCTCCCTCTGTAGACAAACCTCATGGTTGAGAACCCACCTCCCTCTGTAGACAAACCTCATGGTTGAGAACCCACCTCCCTCTGTAGACAAACCTCATGGTTGAGAACCCACCTCCCTCTGTAGACAAACCTCATGGATGAGAACCCACCTCCCTCTGTAGACAAACTTCATGGGCTCGACGGCCAGGGCTGTGGCTACGATGTCGTCTGCGTTGTGCCTCCGCCCGGCCACCACCATGAGGCCATCCATCTTGCCAGCGATGAAGCAGAGTCCTCCGGGGCCGACGAAGCCAAGCAGGCCTGTCCTGGTGAAGGGGTACTCGCTGACAGGCGCCCCAACACTATTCATAGGGAAAAGCTAAAGCACACCGACACACACACACACACACACACACACACACATATATGTATTACCCCTGGCGACAACCTACAACAGACACATGCAACACTTACAATCCTCCAAATTCAAGTGGAGAAGCCTATTAAATTAGCCCAATGGAACAATATAATGGGACAATTAGCACATTTGATAAGGGTTTAAATCCATTAAATTCCACATATGACTGAAACAGAACACATCAGAAGTGAGAAACTATGGAAGCAACAGTAGTTGCTGGAGCCAATCGCATGCAGACCCCCGTCTCCAGCCAGACCCCAGGGGGTCATTTAGCCCCACATAGACCCCCTGCTGTTAGGCATTACCTCAAAGGTGTTCTTGGTCATGCCTGAGAGGCCGTAATACGATGTCCCCGTAGCGATGGAACACACACACAGCTCCCCGATCTCATCTGTTTTACATAACTGTGGAACCCCGTCTGGTTTCACCACGCACATGAGAGCTGAAAGAAGAAAGGATGAGGAGATGAACGAAAGCTGTAAGTTGACGGTTTATTAGTAAACAGCAGACTGAGACGGGGTAGAGTCTTTTAGCTTTATTAGGCACACAAGTTAATGGGATGGGAGAGTTTGGTACATAGATACAGCATTACACAAAATATGAATGTATTACACAGAGGTTTCCGTGTCCCACTAGCAAATGTGCCTTTTATTTGAGCTAGGAAATACTATGACCTCATTCCTGTGGGGAAATTGGACTAGTTAAATAAATGAAATTCAGGTTTGGTGGGTGCAGAGGTTGAGAGGACAATAAAAAAAAGGTGTCATTCGCCCCAGGGCTTCGTCGACACACTTCCAGGAAGCTCCTAACAGAGTTGGGGGGGGGGCATTCACACCCCAATCTGGTGCTTGGAGGAGACCGGTAGATAACAGGGTTTAGAGGTCGCAGCAAGGGCCCCGGGCCCCGTGTCTTGGCTGCAGGGACGTTGTGTGGGAGTAGTTTTTAATGGACCAGTATCAGGTACTCATCTGGACACCACATGGGGAGGAAGGGGCCTTAAAGACTCCTCCCAGAAATACCAACTCTCCCTCTGCTTTCCTGTATCCTAAATAGCACCATATTTAGTCAAATATTACTCGAAGAACTCTAGTCAATTGTAGTGCAATATATAGACAATAGGGTGTAATTTAGGAGTCACGTCTGTCTCCAGTTGTCTTAAAAAGCCAAACCCCAATAACAGTCCTTAGAAAAGTAAGTTAAAAACTATACTGTGGAATTCTTACAAAAAGCTTTGTGATTTTACTGCTGTGTGATTCAATATATCTTCTTAATGCAAGTTCTTGTAAGTAAGTTCCTGTAATACCAAAATATCTTAGGAAAAACAAAATTCCTTTACATTTTAAACCCTCATTTTCTGAGGATATCTAGATGAAATATATTTCTGAATATATTTGACAGATATATATATGAAGTTCCCTTACGTGTGGTAGATTTAATCATTTTTTCATTTGCTTTCTATCCTAATTAGAACTATGCTATATTGCTACATCTCCAATACCTTTATTGGTGCTCTACATGTTTAGGAACTCTACATGTATTAGCTTAGGATCTCTACATGTCCTTCCTTTAGGTACTCTACATGTCCTTCCTTTAGGTACTCTACATGTCCTCTGTTTAGGTACTCTACATGTCCTCTGTTTAGGTACTCTACATGTCCTTCCTTTAGGTACTCTACATGTCCTCTGTTTAGGTACTCTACATGTCCTTCCTTTAGGTACTCTACATCTCCTTCGTTTAGGTACTCTACATGTCCTTCCTTTAGGTACTCTACATGTCCTTCCTTTAGGTACTCTACATGTCCTTCCTTTAGGTACTCTACATGTCCTCTGTTTAGGTACTCTACATGTCCTTCGTTTAGGTACTCTACATGTCCTTCCTTTAGGTACTCTACATGTCCTCTGTTTAGGTACTCTACATGTCCTTCGTTTAGGTACTCTACATGTCCTTCCTTTAGGTACTCTACATGTCCTTCCTTTAGGTACTCTACATGTCCTTCCTTTAGGTACTCTACATGTCCTTTCTTTAGGTACTCTACATGTCCTTCCTTTAGGTACTCTACATGTCCTTCCTTTAGGTACTCTACATGTCCTTCCTTTAGGTACTCTACATGTCCTTCCTTTAGGTACTCTACATGTCCTTCCTTTAGGTACTCTACATCTCCTTCGTTTAGGTACTCTACATGTCCTTCCTTTAGGTACTCTACATGTCCTTCCTTTAGGTACTCTACATGTCCTTCCTTTAGGTACTCTACATGTCCTTCCTTTAGGTACTCTACATGTCCTCTGTTTAGGTACTCTACATGTCCTTCGTTTAGGTACTCTACATGTCCTTCCTTTAGGTACTCTACATGTCCTTCCTTTAGGTACTCTACATGTCCTTCCTTTAGGTACTCTACATGTCCTTTCTTTAGGTACTCTACATGTCCTTCCTTTAGGTACTCTACATGTCCTTCCTTTAGGTACTCTACATGTCCTTCCTTTAGGTACTCTACATGTCTGTCTAATCATTTAAATTAGACTCTGCAAATCTTGCTAACCCGATTGGCGGAAAAACCTGGGAATGTTGGGAAAGTCACTGGAATGTCAAGCCAATGCTTACATCCTGGCATGACAGTGCCCACGTCCTGCAGGGTGAGGACAGAGAGCTTCTCCTCAGAATCCACCCGGATGACTCCGTGACTCAGGCCCTGCATGGAGAGAACACCCCTCCCCGGGGGCTGGTTGCTGTCATCAGTAGGCCTGTTAAGAAAGGTTACTGTATTGGGTCAGTTTGCTTAAAGAGTAGGTCCACAACTACTGTAGAAAACAAATGAATCGATTTCACAGCTATAGTATAATCTGTGATCAAGTGAATGTGATTATTTTGTAATGAAAGATGTCTCTCAGAGAAAAACTAAATCCAGTCATATGTCTTGGCACACCTGGATTTAGGCTATAGGATTTGAACTAGCAACTTCTCATTTACTGCCCTGACTATTCATTCTCTGACCACTAGGCCCCCCTGACCACCCATATCATTTGCCTGTGTTTTCGGACTCTACATAACATTGGAACCTGTGCTATGGTCAAACATCAACCAGCCAGGATCCCATCGGAAAAGTATCCAATTAACGAGATATGGGCCTGGGGCTGATCTCTGGGTGGAAGCAGGGGGCAGGCACATGTTGGGGGCAGTTGAGAGCCATAAAACACCAGGCATTATCTGAGTGCATTATTGTAACTCATTGTGTGTGTGTGTGTGTGGATAGAAAAGCCCATAGGCTTAATTGGAAGCCTGTTTATTGGATTAGTGAGTTTGAAGCAGTGTTCAGCTGAAACAGTTTTTATGATGGAATCTACACAGAAGCCCTAACGGCCAAATGCCATTTACTAGTGCTGTGCGTGACACACACACACACACACACAGCTTTTTACAGTGTTATAATCAAGGACAGGGAGTGAAATGTTAAATTAATGACAGGGGGAGTTAATTAAAATCGCCTTGTTTCTGTAAGACAGGGCCATTTGAAGTTGAGCTTCAATGTGGAACAGATGTGGGAGAAAAAGCTATAACCTCGAGAAACTGTAAACTTCAAGTGTCGTTTTCAAACCGCAAAAGCATAAAAGTGTAGGTTCATTAATACTAACAAGCGTGTGCACGCTTGCATACTCATGCACTTGTTTATGCCTTCTGTGTGTGTGTGTGTTTGTGCCTCCTGTGTGTGTGTGTGTGTGTGTGTCTCCTGTGGGCGTGTGTGTTTGTGCCTCCTGTGTGTGTGTGTTTGTGCCTCCTGTGTGTGTGTGTTTGTGCCTCCTGTGTGTGTGTGTTTGTGCCTCCTGCGTGTGTGTGTTTGTGCCTCCTGCGTGTGTGTGTTTGTGCCTCCTGCGTGTGTGTGTTTGTGCCTCCTGCGTGTGTGTGTTTGTGCCTCCTGCGTGTGTGTGTTTGTGCCTCCTGCGTGTGTGTGTTTGTGCCTCCTGCGTGTGTGTGTTTGTGCCTCCTGCGCGTGTGTGTTTGTGCCCCCTGCGCGTGTGTGTTTGTGCCTCCTGTGCGTGTGTGTTTGTGCCTCCTGTGCGTGTGTGTTTGTGCCTCCTGTGCGTGTGTGTTTGTGCCCCCTGCGTGTGCGTTTGTGCCTCCTGCGTGTGTGTTTGTGCCTCCTGCGTGTGTGTCTGTGCCTCCTGCGTGTGTGTCTGTGCCTCCTACGTGTGTGTCTGTGCCTCCTGCGTGTGTGTCTGTGCCTCCTGCGTGTGTGTTTGTGCCTCCTGCGTGTGTGTTTGTGCCTCCTGCGTGTGTGTTTGTGCCTCCTATGTGTGTGTTTGTGCCTCCTGTGTGTGTGTGTGTTTGTACCTCCTGTGTGTGTGTGTGTGTTTGTGCCTCCAGTGTGTGTGTGTGTGTGTGTGTGTTTGTGCCTCCTGTGTGTGTGTGTGTGTGTTTGTGCCTCCTGTGTGTGTGTGTGTGTGTGTGTGTTTGTGCCTCCTGCGTGTTTGTGCTTCCTGTGTGTGTGTGTTTGTGCCTCCTGTGTGTGTGTGTGTGTGTGTGTGTGTGTTTGTGCCTCCTGTGTGTGTGTGTTTGTGCGTGTGTGTACCTCCTAATGGCTACAGTGAGGGCTTCTGGGGAGCTGGCACAGGGACAGATCACCTCAGGCTTCAGACCTTTACTTTGGAAGACGTTAAGGAATGCATCACATGAAGAGATGGACCCTAGGAAAAAGACAGAGAATGAGAGATGCCATTGCATAAGCAAGACAATTACTCACAAAATGTCTAACATACAAGCTCTGCAAATGTCAGCTCTGATTAATTGATCATTTGTGTTCTGAATTTTCTGTAAATATTGTAGTTTTTCTGCTACCTAAATATTTGCTTTGGCAATAGTGGCTACATCAATTCATGCAAATAAAGCACCTATTGAATTAATCTGAACTGATAAAGGTGAAGAATAGAGGGTAGAGGAACCAGAAAGAAGCATGGGCAGAGAGTGCATGGAGAGTGCATGGAGAGTGCATGGAGAGTGCATGGAGAGTGCATGGAGGGTGCATGGAGGGTGCATGGAGGGTGCATGGAGAGTGCATGGAGAGTGCATGGAGAGTGCATGGAGAGTGCATGGAGAGTGCATGGAGAGTGCATGGAGGGTGCATGGAGAGTGCATGGAGAGTGCATGGAGAGTGCATGGAGGGTGCATGGAGGGTGCATGGAGGGTGCATGGAGGGTGCATGGAGGATGCATGGAGAGTGCATGGAGAGTGCATGGAGAGTGCATGGAGAGTGCATGGAGAGTGCATGAGATAAAGAGAGGGGGGGGAGGAATGTGCGGAATAAGAGAGCAGAGGCAAAGGGAGGAGGAATGGATGAAGAAGGGAAAAAAGAGAGCACCAAGACAACGTTAAACAATTGTACTCGTATTTACCACAACCGACTAACTCGTTCTTTCACCGGCATGAACTGACGCTTTTTTACTGAGTACTGTGGAAGTACGCTTTTTTCTGAAGCAAACCGTTCATTAACCACGTGATGTGATGGCATTTCACCACCCTACTACATTAGCCCATCTCTTCGCCTCTAAACCCATTGTGCCGATTTGTTGTTATTCAATTATATTCTTCGGCTATACATTTATAAGGCTAGCTTGGGAAATAAAGGATGTTACTCAACCCAAACAATTGGGTCTAAGTGCCTCTGTGGCAGCAACTGCAGTGGTTTCATGACATGTAGCTGGGCCATTAACTGCTTTTCACCCTGTTGAGAATAACAGCCTAAGTTATGGAACTACTAGATGACAAAGCGATATTGTATACGACCCAAATCAGGACTGTGGACTGCCACATAGGATAAAATCCTATTTTATACAGTGTTTGACCATGTATGATGATGTTTAGGCCTTGTTAGTGCACTAGACTGACTGGTAGAGACAAAAGAAAGAACAGGAAGACAGAGTATTTTCTCAATTTCTGTTTTTATTATTTGTATTTTATCTATTTTTTTTTCACTTTCTTTGGTGACATAAATAAGTGTTTCTAATATCAATTGTCAAGGACTATTAGAAAGAAATGTAATTGTGCTGAGAGAGACAGACAGAGAGACAATCAAACAGAGAGAGAAAGAGCGTGAATGAGAGAGAGCGAGACAACGTGTCCAGTCGTAGGAGGTGTGGTCTTACAGGGGTTGGATCCATCAGCCACCACCAGCATACGTAATGAGCTCAGGCTGATGTCCCTCTGATCTCGGTGGGCCACCAGGGCCCAGTGCATGTCCCTGGACTTGACACACGCCACCTTCGCTGTGAGGAGGGTCCGTGGGAGAAGTTAGAGACAACTAAACATAACCAAAAGCCATTTCTTAGGTTGTTATCGTATTATGGGAAAAATATCACATCCGACTGACTTTTGGAGCAGTTCAACCCAAATAGACCCCATCTACTGTCACATATACATTTACGGATCTCATTGTCAGTGAGGTGGATGTTGAGTGGTGAATCCTGACCTTTGTATTGGCACACTTTCTGGATCCAAGACAGCGGGTTGACCTTCATCAGGGAATAGGGTATGCTGATAATATGCATCATGTTCATCACACTCTGAAACAGAGACGACTTGGTCAGGTTTATCCAACGAGGCAGGGTTATGTTATTAGGCTGACGCCATTAAAACCTCACAGCTCTGACCGGTTAAAACACAGATACATTACAGGATAAATCCCAAACGGCATCCTATTGCCTTCAAAGTGTCCTATGTGGAGCAGAACCCTATGGGGAAACAAAGGGTGCCATTGGGGACTCAATAGTTGTTGGACAAACGCGCCAGTGAGACGGAAGACCCTAGGGCCACACATTAGATTCACTGTTGCTTTTAATTGGATTGGAGAGAACTAATTTAGTGACAGTGGTATTAAAGTTGCTGATACTATAATTACCATTTTAAGATGGAGCTAAAAAAAACATAGAAAAGTTAAAAAATGATGTTTAATGAGGAATTAAAGCCCAGAGCAGGCACGTACGTGTGTGTGTGTGTGCCTAATATGTACATACCAGGGCTTACATTAGACGGCTAATGCTGGAGACAAAAATTATGTTTTCTACATATCCAAACTGCTAGCTGCCTCATAAAGGACTGATAGCCGCATTTAAACGCAAGTTTGCGGGATCAGATGGCTGTGTAAGAGAAAGCGTGTCAAAGTCCAGGGAAATAAAATGCTGACAATCCTAACGGAAGCCCCTGTACGTATGTGCTTGTATGTACGCGTGTGTGTGTGTGTGTGTATCCACACCCAACAAACCGGACCTCACCGTGAGAATGCCGTGCCAAAGTCCGACGTCCTTCTTAAAGTCTAATACATTCACTATGGTCTCAGCTTCACCGGCAAAAGAGACAAAACAACAAAGAGTTTAATCCTACAAAACATTTCAATTGGGCTTACGGAAAAATACAGACTGTTTTAAGCGAAGACTTCCAGACCAAAAGAAAAACAAAAATCCAATTGTGATGACAGAAGATCTCTCTATTATTGATGTGCATGGTGTCCTGCGAGATGTGTAACTGGTTAAGGGTGTTTGTAAAGGCTGTTATGAGCGCTGTAGGTTGTCTTAGGAGAGACCCACCTTCGGTGTATCCACAGGATTGGGTCAGGGCCTGACAGTGAGTCAGCAGTGCTATCCTCATCACCGTCACGCCAAGCACACTGCCGTCCTTACACGTCTTATACTGCCACGGAAAAGATGGAAGATAGGGGGAACGACAGAGAGAGAGAGATGAAAGAACGAGATCGAAAAGTGTTAAAAAAAGAAGCGCTGAAGATGGTGACAGGGGTTGACGATGCTGTGTATTACTGTCATAACCACAGTGAAAAAACGTACAGCGACTTGTTACATGTTCTACAGACAGTTCCCAGACCCTGTTATCCAAATAGACTTATTCAAGTTTAAGGGCCTTGATCAATGGCATAGAGTTTCTAGGACAAATGACTTGGTGATTTCCAACAAGTGAACTTTCGTTTACCACACACGCACAACTTAGGTCACTAATTGTTCACCATACAAAAACACTATTTACATAAAAGCCCACACTAAATGGACCATCTGGTTCGTTATTAATGACAAATATGCAGAATTAATCCAGAACATCACTAACCACATCATGTCAATATTGATTCTCTTTCCTGACTTATGACACGCCATTCCAGGCTCATTCTATGTTGTGTAGCATTCGCGTTCGGCCTGCGTTAATCAAGCTCTCAGAATAGACCCAGCCCGTTAAAGTAGACACACGCCGTAGTAAATCTGAGATAAGCTGTTTAATAGCGTGTTTACATTATGAGAGAGAGAGAGAATAAAACACCAAAGAGACAAATCTTAAGTTAGGCATAATCATTTCCATAGCGTTTAGACGTAAACACGTAGGAGTGTGGTCGTCAATCGAGGAGAAAAATCGAGTGAAATGCGTGCAGACCGCAGAGAAACTTCAAACAGTTCTGACAGAATTATCCTCAAACTTTCAACACTCCAGGGAAGCTCTTTTGAAAATGCGGCGATTGCTACCTCGGAAAGTGGCGTACGGAACTACGGATATCTGCAAAATTACACAACAAAATAATGTAGTGTCTTGAGTCTTTTTTGATATGTCCCAGAAAACATAGTGTAATGTATACCAGCTCTAAGGACTTTGAAATAACTACATGAACCAAGATAACTCTATCGTTTTATTCCCACTCTCAGAATGTAAACCAGAGTCGTGACTGCGTCTGGGCCAATGTTCTGCAGGCTGTCTGATAAACAACCAGGATCAATAGGAGATGACAGTACCTGAACACTATCCCAAATACTGTCTCAATCACAGACCGACCGACCGACTGACCGTGACTGACTGACTGAGCACGGAGGATGGAAACAGACAGCATTCTGTTTTGAGTATCTCCCAAATGGCATCCTATTCCCTACTTTGTGCACTCTTAATACCCTGGTGAAACCCAGTGCATTATAAATATATACAGGAATTGGGTGCGATTTTGAAGGCCCCCTGACACTCAGAAATGAATGGTAGCAACATTTATTATTCATGGTGTGTTATATCACAACATACTAATGCGGAGAACAGCCCTTGACTTTTAGATGGATTACAGCATTGATTTTTACTAAGAGACGGGGAACTGGAACAAAAATATTAAATGTTAGTCGGTCATTAGAGAAGGCCTTAAAAAAAGATCCATCATACCCAGTATATCTTTGTGATTATACTGTTCCCGATATCTGCCCGCCCTGACGGGTGCCAAATGATGTATGACCAAAACAACCAATGGTCTAAACGATTTGGCAGGGGCAAAACACTGTGTTTGTTCCTTTTTTTCTTTTTAGACGTGGCATGTGTGTGGAATGTGTGTGCGGTGAAGGGGGGTTCTGACTCGGAATGGACTGTTATGAGTGGAATGAATTAAACCGTCCCAAATGGAACCCTGTTACAGGGCACTATTTTGGGGAAATTTGACAAATTTTGACAATCTTCTGTTTTTCAACTCAGTCTTGATTTATCCTGCAGCAGCAGCAGCAGCAGCGAGTGAACATCCAATCACTAAACAGACAATATTAGACACACCCTGTGAAGAATATTGATTGGCCATCGCAAGGTCTGAAACGATCAGACCAAACAACTGCTGTTAGTACATGAATAGGAGTTTGGGGAAATTGAGCGAGATCCATCTCCGGCATAAGCAATAAGACGAGCACCTGCCGTCTTTATTATGAATGATTGAGAATGTCTACAGCGAGACTGCAGTCCATCCAATCACTCAACGTCTGTCAAGACTGACATGCTTAGTCAAAAGACCCAGGAGAGTAGCCATTTAAAAACAATTGGTCCCCCGTATTGCAGACTCCTCTTAGACTGTACTCTCTCCGACCCCAGGGATATCAATGACACCTTTACTTCCTTTTACTCCTCTCTGTATATCTCTGAATCCCCGTCGGACACAGGGCGTATGTCTCACTTTCTAGATGGGATGTTGGCCCCCGCTCTAGATTCCGGGTCTGTTCTCGACTCTCCTCTCACGCTTGAGGAAGTCGTCCGGTCTATAAGGGCCATGCAGAGCGGCAAGGCCCCGGGCCCTGACGGCTTTTGGATTGAGTTCTTTAACCCTCCTGTCATCCTTGGGGTCAATTTGATCCCATTCAATGTTTAACGTCTTTAAAAAAGTGCTTGACATCATTTTTTTGCTTCATATTGAATGACTTTTCCTAATTTAATGGGGACAACTGGGTAAACATAAAATTAACATGATGATATATTTTCAATGTCCTGTATGCATTTTGTACACATCGCTGTTCCTTGGGGTCAATTTGACCCCAGGCTGTTTTAGCTGTATAAAACATAGAAAATATGTTTACATTATACACACAATTTCTGAGATTGTTATGGCTGATATTGAGGCCACTTTCACATGCAGGTTAGTGCAATTTCACAATCTTCAATTCCCCTCCCCCACCCCGCAGACAAAAACACACGCACCCACGCACCTGTGCTCCCGCACTCTGAGAGGGTAAAAATGGTTATGATAAGAAAGAAACATTGTTGGGATAAAAAGAGAATTGTAGATAAACCAAAGTATATTACTCATATGTGATTCATGGTGAAGGTACTGTCATGGTGAAGGTACTGTCATGGTGAAGGTACTGTCATGGTGAAGGTACTGTCATGGTGAAGGTACTGTCATGGTGAAGGTACTGTCATGGTGAAGCTACTGTCATGGTGAAGCTACTGTCATGGTGAAGCTACTGTCATGGTGAAGCTACTGTCATGGTGAAGCTACTGTCATGGTGAAGCTACTGTCATGGTGAAGCTACTGTCATGGTGAAGGTACTGTCATGGTGAAGGTACCGTCATGGTGCCGTCATGGTGAAGGTACTGTCATGGTGAAGGTACTGTCATGGTATGGGCATCATGGTGAAGGTACTGTCATGGTGAAGGTACTGTCATGGTATGGGCATCATGGTGAAGGTACTGTCATGTTATGGGCATCATGTTGAAGGTACTGTCATGGTGTGGGCATCGTGGTGAATTCCCAGGCCATTCACCATATTTCCTATCAATTCCTATAAAAAAAAGTTGAATCAAGAAGATTTTATAGTAATTTGCATATGTTTCAATAGTCACGCAATAGGTATTCTGGGAGCAGTTTAGGCGGTCAACATTTTCTTATTGCTAGTTTAGGCTACCACCATAAAAATTGGTTAAAACTTTTCATCCCCAACATTTTCTGGAGGTTTTAAATCCTGGGGTCAAATTAACCCCAAAGGATAACAGATGTTAGGAAATTTGAGGATAACAGGAGGGTTAAGAGATTTCATGCCAAACTTGCACCCCTACTGCTGGCTGTGTACGAGGAGTCACTTTCGGGTGGCTCCCTCCGACTTTGACGGAAGCTTCCATTGCCCTCCTCAAAAAGGGGAAAGATCCCACTTCCTGTTTCTCATACAGGCCTCTGAGCCTTCTCAACGTGGATAACCAGGTTTTGGCAAAACTACTGGCGGGGCGCCTCAAGGCTGTTCTGCCTGGGATTATTTCGGAGGAGCAGACCGGTTTTATTAAGGGCAGACACTCCTTTTTCAAAACCCGGACCTTATTTAATGTCGCTTACTCCCGGTCGTCCTAGAAGTCTCCTGAGCTGGTGATCTCGCTAGATGCGGAGAAAGCATTTGACAGGATCAAATGGGACTACCTGTTTGCCGTTCTTAGGAAATGTGGGTTTGGGGACAGGTTTTTGCTCCCGTCTCTTACACACTGGTAGCGTCTCGCGAGCGTGTCAGTCGCGTGGCATGTCCGTTTTGACTTCGGCTCCCATGTTATCAGGTTAGAGCTTACACACTGCCTGCGTGAGATGCGCGCCTGAGACGCGTGCCTGCTAGAAATAGAACAGACGCCTATTTTTCACGCGAGACGCGAGCGTGTTGGAAGCGTTTCCAGGCAAAATAGAATAGGAAAATATGTTTATATGTCATTTAGACACGAATGCATATTAATAAATGACATCTTGATGTTTGAAAGTCTGTAGGTTTTGACATCAATGTAGAAATGTAATAAAAAATGTCAGAGAAAAGATTTTCAAATATTTCACCTGTCATACAGAACGAAATATTCTGTAACATATTTTGCAGTCAATACTGTCGACGTTGTTTTGCTTTAATCAAATCAGTAGGCTATATATTTATGTTTTAATTTTCCATAGTAACATATGTATACATGTAGCCTATATATAAAGGGTAGGATAGGCTCCAAAAACAACGTAAACACTTTTCAGAGTTTGAATCTGTCGGCGATATGCCCAGGAGAAGCGCCGCGTCAGACACGCTTCTGGTGTGTAGGACACAGAAAAATACACGCAGCAGCCACGCTTCTGAGACGCAACAGAAACGCCACGCTCACGAGACGCTTCCAGTGTGTAACCGGCCTAAGTCCTTACTCACGTCCTTTGAGGTACGCTCCACCTGTAAGGCCAAGCTGGCCTGGAAACAGGAGATGGAGTTTACTCAGGAGTGGTGGGACGAGGCCACCGATGTGCCCGGCTTGGCCTTATCCAATTTAAGGTGCTGCACAGAGTTCACTTTTCCAAGGTGAGGCTCTCAGAGATATACCCTGATGTCGCAGACAGGTGTGACAGGTGTGGAGCTTCCCCATGCGATCTGACTCACATGTTTGCTCGATGCCCCTCTCTCCAGAACTCGTGTCCGTTTAGTGTTGTGTGCTTGGGGTCCTATTCAAATATTTTACCTCTCCTACTCTGTTGGGTCCCATTGGGCAAGGGGGGTTCTTTTTTTTCCTTTCTGAAAAATCCTGGACTGTACTGCCTTATATTATTTTCTGTTGTCACCTGTACTGTGTCCAATAAACAGATATATATATAAAAAAACAAAAACTATTGGAAAGTGAATGTCCAAAAGGTGGTGAAATTGTACAAAATGTGCCCCCAGAAGATTACCGCGGTTATGAACTTGAATTAGAAAGTAGTCTGTCATGACTTGGTAGGGACACGGGTAGGGAACACCTTGAAATACAGTTAGATTATATTGCACGAGACACTTGGAGAGGACAAAGCTTTACGCTACCTCAATATAGGCGGTGTCGTTATTTGCATCCTTGATATGTGGAAACCAGTCTCGGGGGGGTTTGGATAAGTGCTTTGATTCAGTCACAAACCACAGCAGCTTCGGCCAGCCTGGATTTATGGTGGGTGGGTGGGAAGAAGGATGGGTGGGAAACAGAGATGGGGAGGGAAAAGAGAGACAGAACCAAAGAGAGTTATTAGAGGAAAGACCGTCGTATACAGGAAGTGAAAGCATTAGAGCCAGTCAGAATCTGCCATTCAATGTGATGCAATTACCCCGACCCGATCGATGAGCACTCATCCGTAATGAGGCCGGGCATGCGATCCGAACGGCACCCTTATCTACTAATGTAGGGGATAGGGTGAAGTTTGGGTTGGATACTGGGTCTGGTCCCGGTGCTGAATGCAGTGTTTCCACAGGGTGCCTGGTGCTTAACCCTGACTCAGGTTCTCAATCCATGCTAAAGGAATAGCTTTAAATCCACTGGCATCGCTTTACTATTTATACCGCCATTACTAAAGACCAGCCATTAATCACAATGATAGCTCGCTCTCATCCCTTTAACTTTCTAGTTTGTTTCCTCTCCCACTCTCGCCATCATCCCTCTTGCTTCTACTCTCTACCTCCCTTTCTTCTCATTCCTCTCTCCATCAGCAGCTCTGATTTACTAAAGCCAAACTGGCTGGGTCGTCATGTTGTCCACATGCCCCGTCTGCCATCCATTAATTTCGATGCATTTCTTTCAGTCGTGAGTTAAGCTAAAAGCCTGTTCGATGTTACACTGTGTTTCCTTTCAGTAGATTCAACTTCTGCAGCCATAGAAATCTAAGAATGGGGATATGTGAATACTAACTGCATTCATAGGGTCAGTAATAGGTCTAGCGACTTCTTTTATTGCTTTGAAAATAATCTGACACAGCATCACATTTGACAACGTATGCATTGACGTGCAACAGAGATGACATTGATTTTGACCTTTGAACTGGGGAATCTCCCCTGTGGGGCTCTTGGGAAGCCCTTTATGACAGGCGTCGCTCGTCAAGGCAACTGTCACTCCACAGCTTCCCAGCAGAAAACCTATCTGTTGACTCCCAGCATCCTGGAGAAAAGGGATAAATATATTAGGGGAAAATTGAGAGTAGCTGGAGACATAACATAAAAAAAAAAATCTGTTGCAAACAATCCCCCATTGAAAAGCTCTGCGGAGAATGCAAATGAGATGAAATTTAAATGAAAATGACTCCAGCCCTGGTGTACACCCCTGGTAGTACACACCACTTTTTTTTAGGAAGGATAGGGTATATTTATTTTAAATAATAAACAGTGATGTTACTCCCCAGTTGTTTCTCCCTCTCTTTCATACACACACAAACGCACACAGCTTGGTCCCTCCCTTTCAGACAGTGTGTGGGTGAAGGAAAGCCCTCTCAGGCTCATGTCAACTATATAAAATAGTAACACTATTTAAAGAAGGCCCTCCAAACCAGAGCTCTGACATCACAGCCTGTTCTGCTTTGACCTAGTGGGGTTTATATTCCTTCACTGTAGCTGTCTGTCTTTAGGTCTGTCTGTCACTCATGCCTTGGCCCGGCGTGTCTGCCAGACTACCGGTTCTCCAGGCTGTCTGCCTGCACCAATAGAACCTCAGTCAGCAGAAATAGTAATTGGATGATAGCTAGGATGAAGGGAGAAAGACTGGAGATGGAGAGAGAAAAGCTGAGAGATATTCAGAGAGACAGAGAGAGAAGCTAATAGAGAGAATAAGAAACCCACACAGAGAAAAAGGGAGGGAAAACAGAGAGATACTTTGAGAGGTATATAACTCAAAAAGAGAAACCA
This sequence comes from Dallia pectoralis, assembly GCA_029465975.1. Lineage (NCBI taxonomy): Eukaryota > Metazoa > Chordata > Actinopteri > Esociformes > Umbridae > Dallia > Dallia pectoralis. Next base: position 16,962,092 of record CM055732.1, read on the forward strand.
GGGCTTTGTAAATGTGTATGAGTAAGCGAGATGAGAGACACAGTGACGTGTGACTAGTTACTCCTCAACTGGTAATTTTCCTTCTATTCTGAACTGTTGAGAATGCATTTCCTTGACTGATATAGAGAGTGTGATGTCGACCGCTGGAGGGTAAACAAACATCAAACGCCAGGCAAGACACATTGAGACTTCTAATGTTACTTTAGTGTGTAGTGTTATTCTAACCTTTTGAGGGAGAAACGCTCAAACACACACCTCTGTTTTCCGTGGATCACAAAGGAGCTTATGTCAGTCTGATTCATAGTATTCAGAGGTCTACTGAGCAACACCATGCACTCAGATCTGACTACACACACTTACTTAGCCTTCTGATAAATACATAATTTAGTGGAACTGGCTTTGAGGGACAGATCTCAATACCCTCAATTGAGAGGGATTGCTAAGATGTCCCGTTTGCGTGGGGATGACAATAACATATTGTAGTATCTGGAGAGTGATGACCATAGTGTGATGACAATAGTATCTGAGTTTGATTTCAGTTTCAGTGAAACAACCATATCCTGTTCAATAAACTCATGTTTAGAATAATCCATATATAGATTATTAGTCGAGCCTACTCAACACCTACTCCAATATTGCACGTCACATCAAAATTAAGTTTTATTTTTCATTTTATTTGGATGCTGATACACAAAGTAGTTGTTGATAAAAACAAAACAGTATATGAATCAGGTTTATTGTAAAGACTTAAGTAAATCTAGAACCGGTTGTATTGCCGGTTGTACAGCTATGTTGTGACCCAAAGAAGATATGCCCCTTAGTGCTGCAGTAACACATACCTTTACCATGAACAAAAATGTCCCCTTCTGATTAGGATTGGATTTATCTGAGCACCTTTTATTGGTACTAATAAAAAAAGTCCAAACTTTAAATATATAAAACATTCTAAAAATTATCAAAGGACAGGGTGAAAAAAGACAATATTTATTTAAATAAGTAGTATTGTATTTTACAACTTAAAGTATAAAACAAACTACTCTTACAAAGAACAACTGTCCCCGCAATATACAGTATAAAATATGTTAAATGGTTTGCTCCACCTATGGGAACCACACATTTCTCAATGCACTCCCATCTGAATCCTGATATTTCGAAGAAGTGTACGGTGTGAGGTAAATGGCAACTGTTACATTGATGGAATGGCAAGCAAAAACATAGTTAACTACCATGTTCTTTTCAATAAGGCTAATGTTCTAAATAATCAGATTTTAAAATGATAATATGTATAGGTATAACTGTCTATTTTCTTACATGCCTTGTTAGCAAGTATGATACAGTAAAGTTGGCATAAGCAAAGCAACAACATTGTATTATTTTGTGAATAATAACCTTACAAGCTTAAATCAATTTAGCTTAACCGTAGCTATTAACTAGCACACACAATTGTCTTATTGAAAGCATGTTAAAGAAGCTCAGTATCAGACCTTCTAACAGGTCTAATTTACCTGTTGTCGTTCTGTGCGATGGTGTTCTTACATGGTTTTTGTCAGTCAGTGTAAATTAACAAATGGAGGTACAGGTATCTTAACAGAAGATAAAGCAGGACAGGCAGGTGGACATACGAAGTCTGTTTTAGACAGTAGGTAACTAAATACCTAAAACGTAAAGTTAGCTTAGAATTAGGTACATTCTTACACTGTTTAGACACTTACTATTAGCTAGCTAACGTTATGATACCATTAAGGCAAGTACAATGTAGTAAATTACTACTAGTAATACAAGCATAATATTCACTGTAATAAATGAAAATGACCATCAAGATCAGTGACCGTTTTTCAGGTAAAATAGTGGTATCTGTTCATTATGCAGGCTGCACAAAAAGACAGGGAGAAATGCAAGCTGAAAGTGGTCAGACAGGAACATGCTCTGGAGATACAGATGACCAGGTGAGAAAATGAACTATAATGCAGTTTATATGTCCACTTTTTATAAACTCCCTTGACAGTAAACATCTAGCTAAATAGGTAGTTTAGTAAGGCACTACGGATAACTGCAATGTTGCACTGTCCTTTGTAGACTAAAGTTAGCTAAACAGCATAATAACATTGGTTTTCATTCATTAGTAAAAAGTTATTTCAAAACTAAAAATGAGGAACGCCTCCAGGTATTTGGGTCATTTTATTTAAATATTCTTCACTTTATTTAAATAAAAAAATTTCAGTTTTTGGAAACCAGAAAATTGCAACTACTCTCAATTCACTACTAGCAAGAAGTCGCAGGTTTGGTATCTGGACTTTTTAATGTGGAGGAGGGGGTGCGCAATGTGCCAAACACAGGCTTTCTCAATGGGCACTTTTTGCCAAAAACAATAACAGATATTTTCAGAGAGTGATATTTTCCACACTTCGCACCGCTTTCCCCATTGCCCGGACTCTGTCTGTGTTTGAACAAGCATTTTTCTCTCAACCAGATGCGCTCCCAGGTACCGAAATTTGGCACTGATTGATTTTACGTCAGGGCTCGACATTAAGGCTTGTCCGCTTGTCCGGGACAAGTGGATTTTTTGTGGGACAAGTGGAAGAGAAAATTACTTGTCCCACTGGACAAGTAAAATTTAGACCAAAATAAAATGCCATGTTACTTCACGTTATGCGCCGCTCATTATGTATATTTTACTAATTTAATTTACCGATTTGAAACGAACACATTTACTGCCCCACAATCCATCGAAACAGCCTCCAACTCCAAAAAGAATGCTTTGATTGGCCAATCAGGAGTCGGTCCAAGTTTAAACATTTTTACCTGCATCAGTGGTCGCAACCGCCACGCCATTTAAACAACAAAAGAAGATGTTTCTTCAGGCTCCGCAGCCCGGCCAAGCGCCAGGAAAAGCGCTTTAAACAATTCACCTCACACCAACAGAATTAAAACGAGACAGAAATTTCGTAAACAAATGGAAGGATGAATTGGACTGGGTTGTTTATGAAGACGGAGTTATGCTCTGCGGGGTCTGTCGGGAGCAACCCACCCTGGCTGACAAGTAAGTGACGTTTTACATTGCTCTGGGTCTTGCAGCTGTTTGATTCACTGAAATTACTATGAATAGGGGTGTAACGATAAGTTTACATGTATTCGTAATATTGAACCGTTTGGTACGAGGCTTTCGGTTCGGTTTTCGGTGCGCATTTTGGACCATTTTTATTGCCGACCAAAATGTCGTTATTTAAATTTTCAAATACAGCCGCCTCGTGTGTGGCAAGCGCGCTCATAATGTCCAACATCAAATGGCAAACATAATGTAAGTTAAGCGGAACGAAACTGAGCTAACGTAACGTTACTCTATTGTGTGGTTGACGGACACAAGTGTATCGTATCAAACGAACCGTGAAGTTTGTGAACCGTTACACCCATAATTAAGAAAAGTTATGTTCTACCAGCCATTTGCCTACTTAAGCAAGTCACAATTTCCAAACCCTGATAATGTACATACTGTAACTTAGATGATGCAGAGTTCCTCTTTCAAGTAATGACACCCCTGTTCAAGTGTTGAGCATTAAATTAACTGAACAGTCTGTATGTTACCAAAGTATTTCGGGATGGACCTGCAAAACAGTAACTTACACTGTGTGTGTGTATATATATATATATATATATATATATATATCCTTAAACAGGAGGAAGACAAGTAAAATGTAGTGGCCTTCATCAGAATGAGAGAACGATAAAATATAATCTTATAATTTCTGTCAGTAGAGGGCCTAAAGTTGCAAAACTTTGATGCTGGATTGGTGGTGGAGAGGTAGTGGACCTGCAGCAAAAGGCAGCGGCGCCCAGGATTTTATCCCTGGGAATCAAGGCGGTGTCGGTCCCAAGATACAGAGGATGAATAGTGTTCCAGTTATGTTGCCTATATGACTTACCCTGCATAAAGGTCAGATAGTTTCATTTTTTACACCAAGAGTCACCACTACCTCTGGTGATATACTGCACACCAGCGTGCAACGTATTACTTTGTATTATTGAGACAAAGTCCTTTCTACTGTTTCAAATGAATTGAATTGATAGTGTGTTTATACTTTGTATGCTTTCAATTAGCAAAAATAAAAATGTAATTTATAAATCTTTACCCGGACAAGTGACTTTGTGCATGGACAAGTGAAACATAAATTTACTTGTCCAAAGGACAAGTGCCTCAAAAAGTTAATGTCAAGCCCTGTACGTGAATCGGTACTCTGTAGTATCGACATAATCCGGTTGGTACCTTTAAAAGTACAGAGTTCGGTACCCTACCCTACATCTGATGTAGTCAAATGCTTCCGAATAACTCCTATTTTGTATATATATAGATGCATCCTGTGCCCTTTGATCAGCCTTGGAATGTATATAGAACTTGAGTGGAGTCCAACTGCGGCAAAATTAAATTCACTGGACATGATTTTGAAAGACACAAGCATGTGTATATTAAGGCCCCACACTTTACAGTGCAAAAATGTCAGAGCAAAAACCAAGCCATGAAGTAGGGAAAAGACATCCCTATAGTCCTCCAATATTTGTTTTGAAGCAGAGATCTGGAGGTTATAAACAAATTGCCCAAGCAGTGAAAGCTCCCAGGAACAGTGAGCTTTATCATCATGAAACTCTTCCTACAGCTGGCCAAACAGCTAGGCTGAGTAACCGGGTAAGAAGAGCCTTGGTCAGGGAGGTTACCAATGACCCAATGGCTTGTAAGAGAGCAGCAGAGTTTCTCAGATAATATGGGAGAACCTGCCTACATACCTCCATCAGTAAGGTCGATGAAAGAGTTGCTAGAGAGAAGACCGACCTGTTGTCTGAATGTCTCTGAGAGCATGAGAAAAAAGATTATTTGGGCGAACGAGTCCATTATGGAATTATTAGGCCTGAATAGCAGGAAATATGTCTGATGACAACAAGAAAAAAACCTTAGCTAACACCATCCCTCTGCTATTGCCTGGTATTAGCCTGGTATTAAGCCTGGTATTAAGCCTGGTTATGCTTATCAACATCAGAAACTGAGAGAATGGTCAGATTCAAGAGAAGGATCAACAAAGCAAAATAAAGAGGTCCCAGAAGAAAACAGGAACTCAGACTGGGTCAAGGACTTACCTCTCTGTCGGTCATCAACACAAAACACAAAACCACAACCACGCTAGAGTGGCTTTTTGTCTGTAATATGTCCTGAAAAAGAACAAAAGAAAGTACAACTGGCACAGTTCAAATATCCAGCTACAAGGGAGTTTCAGTCCAACTGGCCAGGAAAGAAGAGCCTTGAGCTAATGTGTGACCTGCTTGTTGCAGAATGACGTGCTGTGTAATGTTAAGCAAGCTGAACATATGCCTCCAACACGACATTGGTCAATAGGGAAACATGGTAACATTACTTGCGTAACTGCTTATTTTATTATTATTTTGCTGATATCCATTTGATTCATAAGGGGAGTTAGTGTTATGGGATTTATCCAACACAGATTATTCACCTATTTTAGACCTTTGATTTTGGTTAGGCATTATGACTCAATACCTGATGTACAGAAAGTGGGACTGAAAGGTCATCATGAAGATACCTTTTTAATAATAGGCAATAAAACCTACTGTAGAGCACCTAGATCTATTACGTTATTTCTTTCTTTTTAAATATACACATTTGAGTTGGACATCTAGTATGATAAAAAAGTAATAAGAACTTAGGAAATATGTTAATTGAAGTAAATAATACCTTCCTCTCTCGAAGTAGACATTGGTCAGTGAGGAAATAAAGAAAGACAAAGAGAAATGTAGGGGCTGGTGAGAATGAGAAAGATGATTGAGGATTGTAACAAGGTGGACAACCAACAAGGAAGCTAGAGAAAATTGTTAGACAAAGTGAACAAGATGAAGGAAGAAGAGAAGGTGACAGAGGAGATCAACAGACTGTTTTCTGAAAATGAAAGATTGAAGAAGGGGAGTGTTGGAGAGGAATAAGTGGAACTATGAGAAATGGTTTGGAGACAGCTTTGGCCAAAGTAGAGGAGGGGAGAACTCAGACCCAAGTAGCCTGGAAGAAGGAAAGAGGAAAATGGGCCAGGGTCAATGCCCGTCTACAAAGCCTGGGATCAATGAGAAGAAAGATGGATGAAGAAGAAGAGATTAAGGAGAAGAGCACATTGGCAGCAGAGGAGTGAATGATTGAGCTGTGAGAGAAGAAGGGAGTGACAGAGGCCCTGGAAAGAGAAAAGATTACGCTTCTGAGCCAGCATGAGCAACAGAGAGATGGGAGATGGAGAAGAGTGAGATGGAAACCGAGAGGTTGGTGCTTAAAACATGGGATAGAAAGTAAGGTGAAATGGAGGAAATGAAAAAGAAGGACAGATAGGTGACCGAGAAGAAAGATATGTTGGAGGATAAAGAACTCCCATATACAGCTAGACCACATGCAGACTGTCCGGAGGTTCAGTGAGCAAGACCCGCCACAGGTATGGTACTCCATATTACCAGAGGTCACATGTAACCTAAGGATCATACTATCACATTTAGGTGATTAAGTTAACCCATGTTGAACGAGTGATGTTAATATTTCAGATGTCTTCCTTTTTCAGAAAGAAAAACGCCCAGAAAGCCAGGGAGAAGCAGAAGAAAAATAGAGGGAAAGAAATAGAGATCCCGGAGAAGAAGAAAGTTAAAGAGATGCCCAAAGCCAAAAAAAGCAGAGCATCACAGAAAAGTGAGTGAGAGTAAGGATATGGTGAAACTCCACCTGCACGAGATGTCAAGGCAATACAACATGAGGATATAGATGGAGAAGGGAAAAAAAAAGGTGTTGGAGTTGGCATATGACAAACGACATTTAAAAACACATTTCAAAAGTACATTCTTAATTGTCTTTAATAGAATTTTACACAAATAAAAAAATATCATTTCAATAATTTGTCACTGTTCATTGCTATATGAATAAATATTTGGTTACTGGATTATGCAATGCATGTTATTTTGTGTTGATATGAATAATTATTTAGGATACAGTATTTTACATCCTCTGACATACAGCTTACTGTAAAAAGATTTCCACCATATTGGAAACGTGGATTTTGGCATATGAAATTAACACACTAACTCAAATTCCAAATGCCACCTTTTACACTGTGCCATAAACCCATGTTTACAACAACAAATATACTCAAATATGGATGTATGTGACAGGGGAACATTTTGATTTGTTTTAGCCCAGGTTCTGATGTCATATAGTTTGGTCTGGTTTAAACACATTTTGCACAGTCCATGACTACCAAAACGACAAACTTTAAATATATACACATGCGACA